>LQNK01000760.1:79084-107642 GCA_001586405.1 Phoebis sennae
ACGAGTAGAAATAGGGTGGCGACACACGTATTCTAACCCGTTGCTACGCGGGTAAAAGTGTACTAGGGCTAGTTCTCATAGGCTGTGCTGTGTGTACAGTCAATCAAAATTCAAGTGAAACGCAGACATACTATATACTTAATATTAAAATAATTCTCGCAAGTAATAGCATGTATTCCATCAAAATTTTTGTCCACAAAATATATTAATCATAAGGCCGCAATTTGTGCAAGTCTATTCTTTTTTTGTGCTTTTTATTTTTAGTTGTATGTTTAATTACTTTAATGAGGTGTACAATAGTGTATTCATTTCATTTCATTATACTTCATAGAAAATTAAAACAATTGTAAAATTGCCAATACCGAGTTAAAATAAAACACTATACAAATGTCTGTATTATTTATTAGTTAAAAATGTAATCTTAATTCACTAAAATAACATTTGTCACATAAAAACTAAACATATAAAAATTTAAAATGCGCAAGGGTGTTTTTATTTAATTACAACTATTTAATATCACGCATTTTGCTTACTTATTGTTTTATTAATAAAAAAAACATATTTTATAGTGAAGGTAGTACATAAAAACATTTTGGAGTCCATAGTTATAAATTTACATATATTATTTTTGGATGAAGATCTTTAACATAGCTATATAAATTATTTAAACTAAGTCCTTAGCAAAAGGTTATTATTTCCTAGATAAGTTCCCCTCTTTTTTATATTTTTTCAGTTTTTAAGAAAGGGCTAAACATCAACCCAGATACATGCTCTAGCCAAAAAAACAGATATAAAAGTCAATCTCGTGAATTTATTTCACATTATACATACACAAGCACTTGTTTCAAACAGTTGACATTCATTTTTAGACTGTTCCAAATAAATCCAAGAAATGGTATCAGTGAAAGGTGTTTAAGTGTATGTTGCACTATATATAGATTGTTTCCTGTCTATCTATTTTGTGTACTCACAAGTCACAACACACTTATTCTACACAAAAAAATATCCCTTGAATAGAATGTCACCCAAATGCATCCATTGATATTCCTTGTAATGAAACATGAAAATATAGTTATTAAAATTTAGTAAAGTTCATAGGGACTTTCAAGATTTACATATAATACCCACTTGGCCCACATATTGAGATGGTACTACTATACAAGCCAATAAGCATAACCGAAAAGTATCAATACAATCTACTAACAAGTTGTTACATTATTTTTTAGTGTCTTGCTGAATCTTCTTCGTAGAGACTGTCTTCGAAATTGGCAAAAAATAATATTAACTAATTTATATGACGTTTCAAAAGGCCTACAAGTTTTGACTTTATCTTTGAAACTTTCATGCCCAGATTTTGAGTCACTTTAATGTTAGTTTATCTATTTGACAGCACTAAACATCCAGTAAATGTTAAAATTGTGTATCTGAGCATCTATAACTATTGACATTATATATATTATATGCTGCCAAAGAAAGGTGTATATGTGTGTTGCTTAATCACTCTTTACAATGAGATTGACTGTCTATTTTGTATCAATTGTAAGCAGGAAACAGCTATAATTAATGTTAAAGAGATTGGTTTGTATACACTCTGAAATTACCATACCAATTTGAAAAACTTGACATACCACAATCTGAATTTTATTATTAAAAATGAGCTAAATATAAGATGTTTCATTTTTTTACAGGACATTCAGGACATGTACCTAAACATGAAAAAAATAATAAAAAAGGTCGACGAGGCTTTTTATTATTTTTACATGTTTAGGTACTTGTTGTGAATGTCCTGTAAAAAAAAAGAAACGCTAGCTACGAAACATCTTATATTTAGCTCATTTGTTAAAAAAATTACACCTGAAATTAGCTATGAAATCCTTATATAACGCAAGTAAAGTCGGTTGCTAATTAGCTGATAGTGCAGTACCAATATCATACTGAGATCTTATTCCATACCAATTACCGTACAATCAAACAAAATAGTGTGGTTTCTTCGCTATGATTCCATATTCTTGTAACGCGGGAACTAGATCTTCCATGGTCATTATGTACTTCTTTTCTTTGGGACCTTTTTGGTTTTTGGAGCTTTGCGCGAGCTGGCTTGAGGTACGCATTTTGCAATGCTGCAAGGCGTCATTCGCTATGTCTGATAGGAACTTTTGTGACGCGAGAGCTATGAGACGGATCAATCTGAAATTAATAAATAAATATTCCTGGACATTTAACACGCCATCTAGTCCCAAACTAAGCAAAGCTTGTACTATGGAAACTAGATAACTGATAGACATACTTAAACATACTTTTTTTTGTAAATACATACATACTATAGATAAATGAACACCCAGACAGTAGAAAATTATAATGTTCATCATCATATATAGATGTATAATATATAGCATAAAAGGGCTCTTTTAATTGTTATGTCCTTCGAAGTTTCAACTTAAACTCATTAAACAGAATATTGAAGTCTCGGAATTTATAACTATATTTTAAGTAACTTACAACTATTTAAAAGTATATTGTACATGTTTATATTATTTACCTGGGATCCTGAGATTCAAAACCGGACATATTCAGGTAGTAAGCTACCACAGAATCTGGTATAGATGGTGTATAATTGTCCAGTTGCAGAAGAAAGTCGCTTAACGCGTGGCCCACGCCGTTATCCTCCTCCATACCGACAGACGGAGAATTCATTCGACTCATCTGCATGCTAATAAATATATTAAAAGTCAAATAAAAACATAAACAAAAGGATTATAAATAAAATTTAACACGCACCCTTGGTATGCACAGTTGAAAATAAACTATAGAATTTTGTGAATTGTGAATGTCAAAAAATGACGTTTTCATGGCATAGATAATAAACAGATTCATGGTCTTAAATTATATTGGCAAAAAAGTAATTTTATTATTTTAGTAATGATGTAATTATCGTTATCACTGTAATTTTAATTAAATAATTATCAAAATATTTCTTAAATATTTGAAATAGCTTACAAACTTCAAGCTTCAACTGTAGAGTCTTTGTTTTTTTTATAGATAAATTTTCTACAGAAACGATGTATTCTAAAAAATAGTTCATTTGTTTTTTTAAAGAACATTTGATTATAAAAATTACAACATTTTATCGCTTATGAGTTTCCAAATTTGTAAAAAAAATATTTTTAAAGTTTAATTTTGCATTTGCATTGATAGTAAAATATATTCTAAAGACCCTTAGTGTAATAGATAAGTAATAAAATATGTTTATTTATGTATGTAGGCTATTATTCATAGAGTAAAAACAAAGTTATCCAAGGGCGTATGAAATGAAATATGTAGATCCATATATTTCTTTTCAAGATATCAAAAAATGTCACAAAATTTATACAAAATTGGAAATTTAATATATGTGAAATAATAACTAATAAATGTTTTAAATACGTCTTTAATATTCTAAATTAAAATAATTGCATCAATGCAAATTTAAATTTTGTTTACCACGTGTACCAACTTTACGCATATTTTATTAACTCACAGAATTTGGGATTGTATAAAAAGTTGTGACTGGGCAATTTTGGATTAAACAATTTTTACAAATGTTAACACCGTAACACAACGTTCCGTTTTTCAATTTAATTTAATGGTTAAAGTCACTTAATATTCAATGTCATATAACATTTAAATCTAACCAAAATTTCTACTTAACGTAACAAAATTATCGTTTATTCATAAATTTTTTATAATGTTTAACAAAATAATAACTATTTAGTGAGAAAATTCAAGTTATACTCTAACACCATTAACAAGTAATGAAACGTATCTTTATTCAGTATTGCCAAATGTTATCTATTATTAGACAATTGAGGAAATAAAATTTTTTTGGGTCTATTTATTTTTAAAATTTCAGTTTTAAAAAAATATTTGAAATATAAAATTAATTATTTATCTGCCAAATGTATTATTGACTGTCTTATTTTTGTAAATAAAACTAGTAAGCCACGTTCGGTATATGTCATTTACTGATTCATTGTGAGTTATTCTTGATTTAAATGATTTCCTAAACGAAGGTAACAATTTTCTGCATGATAATAATTAAAATAAGCCTAGAATAAATGCAAAGTATATTCGCATTAACGGTTGGTAAAAATGTTGCCAACATCAATAAGCGAGAGGGAAAATAAAGAAAACGTTTTGCAACATTGACCTCGTGGTATTTCGTCGTTACGTTGGCAACCCTACCCCTTCCTTCCTTCTTTTGCGCCGCTCCTCTAGGCAGAACTGCGAGAGAACGTGATCGATCGAATTTCAAAAAAGGCACACACCTACCCTTGTGCTCCCCAGATCACGGAATTGCTCCATATCTCCTGATTTAAACATCGGGAGTTAGTGATTCGTGATTTTTCAATATAGTGTGTGTTTCAAGAGTTTTCACCTAAACGCCCTCGCGGCGATTACCTAACGAAGAACCCACCTAATTGAAAAAATGTCAGGAAAGGGATTAGCCGATCCGGTCGCGTTCGCGAAGGATTTCATCGCTGGTGGTGTGTCCGCCGCCGTCTCCAAGACCGCGGTAGCGCCCATCGAACGTGTAAAACTGCTGCTGCAGGTACAGCACGTCAGCAAGCAAATCTCCGAGGACCAGCGCTATAAGGGCATCGTCGACGCCTTCGTCCGCATTCCCAAGGAACAAGGTCTCTCATCGTTCTGGCGTGGTAACCTCGCCAACGTCATCAGGTATTTCCCCACACAAGCCCTCAACTTCGCCTTCAAAGACAAGTACAAGCAGGTCTTCCTCGGTGGAGTGGACAAGAACACCCAATTCTGGCGCTACTTCGCCGGTAACTTGGCCTCCGGTGGTGCCGCTGGAGCCACATCTCTGTGCTTCGTATACCCCCTCGATTTCGCGCGTACCCGTCTCGCCGCCGACGTCGGCAAAGGCGAGGGCCAACGTGAGTTCAGCGGTCTTGGAAACTGCCTCTCGAAAATCTTCAAGTCTGATGGCCTCATCGGTCTGTACAGAGGTTTCGGTGTGTCGGTGCAGGGTATCATCATCTACCGCGCCTCATACTTCGGTTTCTACGACACAGCCCGTGGAATGTTGCCCGACCCCAAGAACACACCTATCGTCATCAGCTGGGCCATCGCTCAAACCGTCACAACAGTCGCCGGTATCATCTCGTATCCCTTCGACACGGTCCGTAGGCGCATGATGATGCAGTCTGGACGCGCCAAGGCCGACATTCTGTACAAGAACACACTCCACTGCTGGGCGACCATTGCCAAGACTGAGGGAGGATCTGCATTCTTCAAGGGCGCCTTCTCCAACGTACTCAGAGGCACCGGTGGTGCTTTCGTACTTGTCTTATACGATGAGATCAAGAAACTCCTTTAAATGTAATGTAAGAATTGTTACCATAATTTCAATGGTGATTTAAAATCGCTACAATAGCCACTCCTTTGAAATCATGTATTATTAGATCAAAAAATGCATCCTAGTAACTTATTTTTAGTTAAATAAAGTGTTATTCGATGATTCCAGTTTGTAATTGTTTCATTGAAAAATTTTCATCTTATGTAACATCAAAATCTAACAATGTTCAAGCATTAACAATAACAAAGAAACCGTAGAATTTGAAAATCATTCTGCATTTGAATTTAGATCTACTTTTTTTTCATTATTTCTGTGCCAGTGATGTTATGTAACCTCTTTGCTGTCATGTGTCAGGCCAAGGTTCCAAAGTACAGGTTTAAAAAAAGCATCTCATATTGATCTAACAATAATTATGTAATTAAATCATTTCAGGCAGCATAACCTAACTTATTATGTAATCTGTGTCTGTGTAGTGAATTCAGCATTCTATAAACTGTGTAAAATCTTGTGATTAAGCTGTTATGTAACAGGCT
The DNA here is from genome assembly GCA_001586405.1 of Phoebis sennae. Lineage (NCBI taxonomy): Eukaryota > Metazoa > Arthropoda > Insecta > Lepidoptera > Pieridae > Phoebis > Phoebis sennae. Next base: position 84,971 of record LQNK01000760.1, read on the forward strand.
TGTATGTTTCTGTGAGTGAACAGCGGTCCACTGATCATTTTGGTAGATAACATTCTATGTATGTTTAGTAGGGGTGGATTGCAACATCAATTGTACTCCGGTGTGAGTTTTTTAAAGAAAATTCATGCGAGTTGAGTAAATAAAATGATAGTAATTATTGAATTGTTCTTTTATTGAATGTTCACATGTACAGATTTTTCATACATCACTAAATAGTGTGCACAGTATACATTACATAAAATCCAAAAAGTATAAAAAATTTATTTCAATACAGTAATGGAATTTATAATACATTCATAGTACTTGTTCTAGTAATCTTGAGATAAAGTAGGTTTTATATAAAATTTGGTTTTTCAAAGTTACAAAATACTAACACTTAAATGCAGTAATTCCTAAGAAATTTCTTTAGTTTCATGAATATAAAAATAATTCAAATACAATTAATAGAAAAACTTACAGTATTCTAAGGAATAATCAATTTATGAATAGGCTATTATTAAAACAAATTAACTTATGATTATAACTCATAATAAGTATATATTATAGAAATTTGGCCTGACTGATTCAAAGAGGACATAATATTTAGTAAAACTAAAGAATTTATACAATTCTGAACTGATTTGCAAGAAATAATTTTAATAGCATCTTAATCTATATATCACAATGCAACAAAACCCATAAGTTTACTTTTCCCTCAGAACAATGGTAAATATATTACCATGTTGGCTAATGACCATAACAAATCAAAATGGTCGACATCAGACCAAGCCATAAGCCATTTTGTGAGATGTTAATGACACCGGCTAGGGTCTGTGACGTCATCGTGACGTTGCTAGGCAACCGTCTGGACTGCAGTGATGACGTAATACGTTACGTAACCAGATAGTACTTAAAATAGGTTTAATCCTTAATGAATATCGTATATATCGATCTCATTCAAGATTCTTGCAGATTCGCATTGAGCGGACATATTTCTACATTGTTTTATTGTTGATTTTTCTAATAACCGTTTCATGGACATGCGACTAACCTTTTGTCATAGATAATTGTTCTGTGCCCATTCTTATTCAAATGGATTTATACTATAACATTGAATACAATTCACAGCTCAATAACCTAAAACTATTACATAATTTGCTCTTAGTAGTAATATGTCCTTCACATATCCCCAAAAGAAATAATAATTCAGATATAATAGGTACTATTGCTTATATAACTGGCGCTAACATATTTGTAGTCGTAAAATATAGATTTCTTTCACTTATTCTACATTATCCATAATAGTAACTCGTTTAAAATGGAATTTGGTAATCTTCCTTGCCTGGAAACCTTTGTCTAGAGCGTAATCAGCTGGTTTTAAAAAACATTTAGGTTATTAGGTATCTCAATCTATTTCGATCGTGTCACATGCGCCCGGCGTACGTATACGTAGATAATAATGACCTTGAATTATTTGGTTGTCGTGGCGATACTAAATTATGAAATATTTCTAATTTCTTACTCTTTGGCGTATGATACTTACCGGTTAATGAATAAATTTTCATCATAAATTGCTGTGGAATCTGAATACTTTTCTGACTATAAACTAACATATTCCTACATACAATACACGTAAGTGCACATATTATTAAGAGCGACCGTGAGTCGTGAGAGCTGTTAAACATAACACATTCTCTATAGAAAGAATAGTGAGATTTAGATTTTGTTTCGTTAAGGAGCTAAGGGGAAAGTAATTAACAGCCCTAGTTATGGAGTTTTGAGTACTATCTACGTAATATTTTTATTTCCAACTTCGTTACGTTTGGGTTGCCTGTTGGGAGCATAATATTTCAACGTAAATTTTCACGGTACTTCATGTTAAATATGAAGAATATTATACTATTGTGATTGTTTTGAATGTCCGAATAAGAAAAGAGCTCACGATATGCAAATATTAAGTGATATACATATTAGAAGTGGCACAGGTGCTCGCAGAGAAGGGATTTCGTGATAAGTAAAAAAGGAATATAGAACGAAGCATATTAAAAAATTAAAAACGTTTCTCTACAATTAGGTACACCTATCTTTTATACCATCCATAATACCATACCATCCTAGGGAGCAAGGAGAGTCCGAAAACAAGCGCTATTCGAGACAATGATCTTATATAGCATAGCTGAGACGATCTCTTTTTGACTCCATTATCGTTTTTTTGTTTATTAATTTATAATTGCTTTTATTCGTGGAACAATAAAATGTAATTAAATTTTATTTTATTAATTTCAGTGGTATGAACCTTGGTCCAAATCGCAGAGAAGCTGTCAAAAATATAACGTTTTTTCAGCTAACATTAGATTTATCACAGTCAAAATAAAATTTACCGAGTGTTTATTTATATAGTCTTGAAAAATTAGAGTTAGAGGATATTAGGAAAGCTGAGGGGAATATATGAGCGAAAAAAAATAATAAGAGGTTCAATTATTCTGTGCCTCATACTTAATTATTCTGAATCAGGACATCATACAAAATTAAAATACATAAAATAAATAAAGTATTTAGTAGTTATAGTAATTAGTAATCTATTACTACTCGCGTCGTAAAGTGTAGAGTTTTATATATGTACCTACTTAATTAAGATATTTAATCCTTCTTAAATATCAAAGATTTTTAATAATTCCATTGAGGTTAATGACAAAAGTACTTAATATACTAAATGCATCTAATAAATGCTATTAATAAATATGTCTATTAACTAAATACCTAATGAATCTATTGACATCAATTGAACGACCGTGATATAAGCCCATAATAGATAAGGTGAACCTTTGATAAGATTACATCATTTAATGGAATGACATTTTCCAGCTAAACCAAAACTTTTTTTTTATTTTGTTTCAGCCACAAGGCTATGCCACGAAGAAATCTGCCAAAAAAATAAAAAATATGAAATGTGTCTGAAAGAAAAGATGGATCAATTTATTATTTAAAATGTAATATTGAGCTAATTAACAATTTAAAGGTATTTGAAAGAAAGGTTTTCCCTGCCAACGGTCCCTATTTCTTATGTAACTTTAGGAATTTTCCACGGGTGTGTCTCTCGGCTAAACTGAAATTCCGAAGAAATTTTTATGTTAATATCTAAACCGATAAATGTACATTTTTATAATGGAAAGAATGAAAAACTCATTACTTTACTTATATGATAAAAAAATCAAACATTTCAATTCGAGAGGCAGTTTAAAAAAAGACAACATATGCAGTTCCTTAAACTGTTAATTTCTTAACTAATTTCTGAACTGTAATTATTATTTTTTTTTAAAAAGAAAAACAATTCAACACAATTAAGCATATATACACGGACAGTTTTGCCTTCAGTTCTAACTGAACGGTTCCAAATTCGTATAGTAAGTCCGTGATAATTTGGTCTGAAGGTAAATCTTCAGTTTGGCCTGATAGGCCTGACGTGTGTGGTATGCTTAACTAATATAGTGACCTGAGCCGGCCGGGTCATATTTAGAATCATACTTGCCGTAACCGGTGACAGCTAATTCCAGTGGGTTATGATTGTAACTCGACGCTTGTAGACTGCTCATACTGCTTCTCAAATATACTATTTTATTAGTTAAATATATAGATCTAAGAGATAAAATTGATATAGTTACTAGCTGATCCGCGCGGCTTCGCTCCTGTAGCATAATATAATAAAGCCTATGTTACTCGTGGATCACGTAGTTTTCGAATGGTGAAAGAATGTTTAAAATCGGTCCAGTAGTTTTTATTACAACCAAACAAAAAAAACAAAGTGTTCCTCTTTATAATATTAGTGTACATACTAGCTGTTCCGCACGGCTTTGCTCCATTAGTTAGCAAACTTTGGCATTTATAATATCAGTAGGAAGTATAGAAGAATAGAAAATTAGTAGTAAAAGTATAAATTATTATTTTAGTCCTTTTAACAAAATCCAACGGCAAATGTTGACAAATGTTACATTTTATAGTCAAACAAAAAAATTGTAAAGTAATAAAATATATGTTAAATAGTCGTTTTAATTTTTACATTATTAACATACAATTTTTAAATGATAAAAAATACTGCAAAAAAATCCTATCGCGAGGATCTAATTACAATGTTTTTGTTTTTGCCAAACAACGTTTTCGATTATTTGTTAATTCTTTTCAAAAATCGAAACATGCAATTTTTTTATTGTCCCGTTGCCAGCCAACGTTACATGTTAAGTGACATCAATTTCATAATTTTATTTAAAAAATCTACATTATTTACCGAAAAATGGCAAACGATTAACAATTTACTTGATAGCTACTGTGAATTGTGACTATATAGCAACATTTATTGATATTACATAACCCTACATGTTCGATTACATTTATTATTATTGTGTCTGTATATTACGTGATTTATGTATTATATACTGTGGTAATTGTCCCACGATGATACATTTCATGACGTATATTTACAGTACTGAAATCTGATATTATATACAAACAGAGCGCAATGCAGGCAGATTTTACGGTGACTATGAAAATGTATTATGTAAAGTGTAATCATTTTAAGTCTAATTAAGATGTGATCTTTTTGTACCTTGTTAGTGCTGTTAAAAAACCTACTTTTAACTGTTTCATCAGATGACCCTAATACAAAATAGGTATAGGTCTTTTGTACTCATAATGGGGCAGTTGAATTTTACTTATAAATTGAAATCGGAATTAAAATCAGTTAAAAATCAACTGGTAATTCTCTTATAATAAAGTAGGAATGACGGTGGGTAGTTATGACGTCATAATGTGATATTTTCTTCTCTGTCTAATTTGAAATTATTTTTTTATGGTATTAAAAACTTAACTTTATCAAACTATTTCCTAATTGAAAATAGTCATCTACGCTAATATTATAAAGAGGAAAGGATTATTTGTTTGGTTCTCCAAAACTACTGGACCGATTTTAAAAATTCTTCCGCCATTCGAAAGCTACATTATCCACGAGTGACATAAGCTATGCAACATTATGTTACGCGAGCAAGTTTTAAAATAATTAAAGAAAGTTTGTCAACTGCCCCATTATAACTTACTAGCTGCGCACCAGGGCTTCGCTCCCGTGGGAATATCGGGATGATATATAGCCTATAGCCTTCCTCGATAAATGGGCTATCTAACACTAAAAGAATTTTTCAAATCGGACCAGTAGTTTCTGAGATTAGCGCGTTCAAACAAACAAACAAACAAACTCTTCAGCTTTATAATATTAGTATAGATGATTTTAAAAATCTAGCTCTATGGCTAAGCTACTTTACACCTAGAACATTTTATCTACACTGAAGCCAAAAAGTTAGTCTCAACTGTATTTTTGAGGCTTCATTATCTAGGAATAGGATTATATTATGTTTAATAGCTAATTCCATTTATCATTCCAACGGATATAAATTATTAAAAGAGAGACAGCTGAAATGATTAAATAGTGCTGAGATATACGAATTTTTTTAATTCACTCGCCCTTCAAAAACAAGAGGATTTGTTCAAAGTACATATTTCATACAAACATTCATATACACCGACCATAAAGAATACCTAATAACTTTTTGCTAAAAAATAGAACCGACTTCCTCACATTTGTTAAACTGAAAATAGGTAAATTTTATACATTTCAACGAAAATAAAAAGTTATTTTCTACTATTTAGTGAAAGTCGATTCTATTTTTTGCCAAAATTTATAATTTTTCCATTTTCAGTGACCTGTCAAAGGTTATTACATCAAAGCTAATCACAATTCAGTCTCAAAGTTAGAGTTTAATAGGTATACTATGATTTAATGTTTATAACAAACATAATTAATGGAAGTATGAAACATGGATTACAGTCGGAACTTATTCGGTATAAATCTATCTATAAAAAGATATCATAAAATATACTTTGGACTGTTATATGAGTCACACTTAAGATTTTCATGTCGTTGTATCGTGGTCCTCAAGGGTATTAATGTAGGTAAAATAAACCGGCTAAAGTAACACATAACGTAAGGAAAATTAACATTCATTTAATGTTCTTTTGACCGAATTTCGGCCACGGCTAACATTAGAAGATTATAATGTTGTACATTATTTTTTAATATTTAATCGATTCTTGTTTTTAAACGATTAATTTACAACATGGATGCACTAATTGCTAACAGCTGATTACGTGTTGATATTTTTCTTCCACCTGAGATTCTAAACACAAAACCTCTTAAATAATATTTTGACTAATTTACACTTATTAATATTTTTTTCTAACTATTAATGTTTTTTGTGTAATATGTGAAATTTTAATTAGATATAAATATTTTTTCTTTTTTATAAAATTGTGTATTGGTGTGCATGGCGAATACAGTCCACAATACCATCTTGGTATCTATGGTTCATGCAATAACATGCTTGCAATGTTTTAAAAAAACATTACCCAAAAACAATTCTTACAATAGAAAAGACATAATTAATTGATACGGTATAGCCAGGGGTCATGACCTTTTGACACGACCTCGTACCAACAAGGAGCATCGATTGATCAGGGTTGCCAACTGTCTGCCGGTCTGCCGCATACTTGCGTAACCGGAAGAAAAGATTTGGCGGTAAGAACGTCGATGTTGGCAGACAAAAGACATGAATTATATAAAAGTTTTAGTATCTGTCGATATTTTTGGCTACTTGATCGTTAAGTTACGTTTTTATTGTAAAATTTTTATTTAATGTGATGTGCTCACGTAAATTTTCAATTTGTTTAAATATTTAAAGAGAGTTTTAAGTAATAACAGGACGCAATAAATTAATATCTATTAATGAGAGGAATAATTTAAAAATTTAGTATTTACTAAAATGTACTAGTACTATTTTGTTAGTCTGAAATATTTAAGTAAATTTTTTGTAGCGAAGTGATGGTATTTTTGTCGTAAAATGCAACTTATTCATAGCTTTAGGTACTCTATAATATAAAACTAGAAAAGCTCATGAAACTACACCAATACAGACTTAATTATGTCTTTGAATTCATTTTGTATATAAATGGAAATAAACTGTTACGTAAGCCCATTCCAGACAGTTACGTAAAAGGAATTGGAAAGAGTTCTTACGTAACGTAACATTACCACGCCTATATTATTATTTATTAGTTTAATGGAAATAAGTACTGATGAAAATAAAAGTCCTAAACGTAAGTGTAAAAGTAATGAAACTGTAACCGATTTAAATTTAATATTCCATTCAGAGTATCTAAAAATAGTTTCTAAATGTCTGTTGATATGGATTCCATTTTGTAGAAATTATCTATGGTTTACAATCGTACATACATTTATTATTTACAACAAATACAAAATAGTACAAATAATTTCTGTGGATAGCTTAGCTATTTGCAAAAATACCTTACAATGCGGTTTACTAAGTTAGGTTTGAGCAAAAAAGGGTCTCGGCAGGTACTAATGCCAGGTAAAAATCAAAACCAAGTACCCCAATGTCCTCAAAACTATTTTTACGCTACACACCATAGACAAAAATAACTTTTGTATGATTTGGTAAAAGCACTATTATGTTTTTTTTTATAGTTTATGGACTAGATTCTGCCCTTCGTTCGTAAAATTTGGGATCTATAAATAAAAGGTATCACGTTATCCAGATAATAGCCTATCTGTATACGATATTTCATTAAAAGCTGGTCAATAGTTGCGTTATTGACATACAAATATACAAACATCCAAATTTATGAGCATAAAACAAAGACGGGATTGTTATTACTCGAGATTTGCTGGACCAATTCGGCAGAATATTCGTAGATAGCTTAGGACCAGGAGAATGACATAAAATACTTATAATCACGGAAATATCACGGATTATATACGCGTGGCCCAGCTATTTTATAATATTAGTAGATGGATGTTTCAAATTATTTCTTTCATAACATCACATGGCTATGTATATGTTTATTTCGTGTGTAAATTATAGTATGCAATTCAGTTTATGTATATGTAGGAGTAGTGTATCATAAATGCTATGCTAACTATATCTTCACTAACAAAGGTTACCTGGTAGAGATCGCTCTAAAGCGATAAGGTCGCCTTTTGTGTAAAGTACACTATAAGATATTTTTATTTTTTATTTTGTTACTTTTATACAATAAAGTGTTTTCATTTCATTTCACAGTTAGTGTAAACTGTCTTTTCATTTAAATAACTTCATTAAGTAATTGCGCAGTTTTACCCGCGAATATCTGTGTTCCCCGTTCCCGTGGGATTTGATCAAAATCCTTTCTTAGCGGATGCCTACGTCATAACATCTACCTTCAGCCAAATTTCAGCCCAATGCGTCCAGCGGATTGGACTGTGCGTTGATAGATCACTTTGTCAGTCAGTCAGTCAGTCGTCAGCAAGTCACTCTTGAGTTTAATATAAATATATAACAATTTTTATTTATATTCCTCCAAACATTTTACGAGACTTGTTTTTGTGAATTTAGTCCCTTTGTATGGCAACATTTTTTTATTGTAGGGGATTCAAAATGTTCAACACAATGCAAATACCAGTATTCTAATATTACAGCAGATGTCAAATACATCTGCTTATGCCTTTAATGAATTTTAAAGTATTAAGTTATTGTCCTGGTGAATTTTGGTGTCTGCAAGTATTAAAATATACTTTCCGTTATTCATTTGTTTTAAAATTGTTTACTTACGAAATTACGTCACCATCCAGCGGGTAAACATAGTCTTCACAGAAAAATAGGACCAGCAAAGAAGCGTAGAGACGTTTTTTGAATATTCATGGCTATATTGCTAATATTCATGGGTATATTTGCTTTTTTGCCGTTGTCAAGTTAAAACAAAGAAAATCGCGAAAGTAGGGGTTAGCTAGGCATCCACAAATATTATTATCGTTCGTAAAAGTCGCATCGGATGTCGTATTCCATTACTTGTGTTTTGTAGAAAGAAATAGTTTATTAATCCATAGAAATAAGCAACAAAACTTTGAAAATTTTATCTTAGTAATAAGATTTATATTTAATTACATTATCAATATTATACTATACGTGAACTAAATCAGCTTTAGTACCTTTACTTCTACTAGGATGATGTGACTCTAGTAATAAAAGTAAGTATGTTTAACAATTTTATTGGATTATTTATACTCCTATTTAAATAAATATAGGTGAACTCATCTACCGAGGGCGTGAAGACGGGGTAATATGTCTATCCGTAGGTAGACACTTGTAGTAATATGTACGTCTGCCGATGCATCCGCCATCCGACAGATGACGTCCGCGTATGCGTCTGCCGATGTGTCCCCTACACATTTATTCATTACATTTCTCAATGCGTTCCAAATGACAAGTCTTTAATTCAAAAATAAGGCTTAACGCACACATGCAATAATATTGCCAATAACGTACTGTATTGCCAATAATATTGTGTGTGTGCGGCTAGCCTAAGACTTAATTCAAACTTCAAGTGACAAACTGCCACTCAAGTATCGTCTCTGAATAGATTTATGCCCTGTGCGTTGTGAATTCTGGTGTTCATTTTTTCGTAATATTCATTCACCATTCCTTTACAATATCATTCAAAACTAAATACACGTGACTTGATTGTCACGTTTGTAATAAATGATATTATTTATCACAAATCTTATGATAAGCTACTTGATTCATGAGTTATATCAATTTCTTTTGAAGAGAAAATAAATTTGCGACTTGTTACGTAATAACTAATAATATATTTTATTATCTAGGGGTGACTGAAAAACAGTATTATTTCGTCTTATGACAAAGCAAACGAATGCTGAGTCATCGCTTTTTGTCATAATTATTTATTATTAGCATTATTTTTAATTTTCTATTTTTTAAATTGTAAAACCTTTGTTTTATGGCAATAAATTTTTAATTTCAATAAGTATTTTTATTTTATTTTTTATTTTATTATTGGGTTTAGTTATACATATATAGTACTATTCGCTCCTGTAAAATCATCAGCATATTTTCATCAGGGAATCATAAGGGATAATGTAGGATTCCAATGGTAAAAGAATTATTCAAATTGGTCCAATAGTTTCAGAGCCTAACAAACAAACAAAAAATCGAATCTTTCCTTTTATTTTAATACCTATTAGTGTATAGATTGATTTGATACGTACTATTTGAAGTAAATTAATTAATTTTTTATTAATTGTAAGTATAAGTACATATTAATATTATATAAAAAATTGTAAACTATATGAAAAATAATAATGATGGAGGTTTTTTTAAAATCCCGCTTCGTCTAATTTTCATGTTTTTCTATCATTGCTGTGCTCCGCGGTTTCAATCGTGCATATGCCCGTGGGAATTCCGGGATAAAAATATGAAATAGACGATTTTCATATGAATATAGTCGAGTGTGGTATCAAATGAATGGTCTTGATTTATACATTACAAGGCGAGGTCCAGGTTATATTTTTTTTCTTGTATTAATGGGCACGCTTTATGCCACCTACTTTCTCTGTATTTTTGGAACTAAGTTTCACTTCTCAAAATGGTTGCCTGGAAGAGATGGTTATGTAGCCATAAGGCTGCCATTGGTGCATGTCCATTCTTTTTTTGTGCTTTTTTATCTGTTTTATGTTTTATTACTTTAATGGGGTGTACAATAAAGTGTATTCATTTCATTTCATAATGGGTTATTTTGTGAAAAATTAAAAAGGGGGGGATGAGAGTCAGTCAACTGCAGAGAGCCGTGAAGCACGGTTGTATTGAAAAGGCAATAAAAACGATTGTCCGTAATCTATTACTTTCCCATTACAATATGTTCTAGTAAATACCTAAAAGTTTATAGACGCGTTTGACTTTCGTGTCTATCTTTTATAACCGACTTTCCAAAAAAAGGCTATCAATTCGGGCGTTTTTTCTGTGACTACGTTAATTTTCATATTGCATAACGCAAGGCAATTGGGTAATTGTAAGCTAAATTATCGCTTATCAATGTTATCATCATTTGATAAAATATTTTTGTGTTCGTTTAACTTATCTACGACACTTAATAACCATTTAGTATTTTTTGGTTACAGATTAAATTTATTTTATATTAGAAAAGAAAGAAAAATAAAAATACAATTATTCAGCAATACAAATAGAAATTTGTTGTTATAAATATTTCTGGACATTAAACACAACGTCATCTAGTCCGAAATTGAGCAAAGCTTGTACTATGGAAACTAGATAATTGATAGACACATTATTATTTTTTTGTAAATACATACATGCTATACATAAATGAACACCCAGATTTTTTATGTAATAGCAGGCAAGCGGAGCATGCGGTTCATCTGATGTTAAGTGACTGACCGCAGTCCATGAACATCTACAGCATCAAACTGTCGCACATGCCTTGCCAAGGGGTAGAGAAAGGGAGAAGATCAATGATGGGAAATTGGGAAAGGAGTAGAACAGGGTGGTAAAGGAATGGGATAGGAACATAGGCCTCCGGGCACCCGCTCACCGTACGACACACAGTGCAATACTGCTTCACGCCGCGCCGGTCTTCTGCTGGGGGGTGGTATACACACCGGTGCGAGCTCGGCCCAATCGTGCAATGCTCGGCTCACACTCTTTTATTGCTGAAGATGTTATGCAGCAGAATAACCCTCTGTTGCCTTTTATGACACCCACGACAGGAATATGGACGTGGATAAAAAAATTCTATTCAATATGGATAATATAATAATATAATTTATTTCATCAAGTGACCAGGACACATTTTGTTAGTAACAATTGATTCTTAAAAACTATGTTAGTATACCTTAAAATTGTGGTATAAAAACAATCTATACGTGCTTCTGCAAACAAATATTTTACAAATACATATATAATTTTAAAAATAATAATAAACAACAATTATTTATTTATGTAATAAGGGTATCCTAAAATTATGTCCAACAATGAAGTTAATGGGTATTTTCCGAATTTTTGTCTCACTCATTACATAAATTGACAAGGCCACGGACGCTGTGTCGGTATGTTATCAGAACAAGGCAAACTAAATGAAACCCAAATATTTCTGTGCTAGTCACGTAAAGATAACGTGTTATATTTTAACCGACTTTTAAAAAAAAGGAGGAGGTTATCAATTCGACCGTATTTTAATATGTATGTTACCGCATATCTCCGGCGTTTATGGACCGATTTGAAAAATTCTTTTTGCATTCGAAAGAGTAGAGTTCCAGTGTGATCCCATAGAAATAAATCAACTGAATGTGACTAGACGATGTGATTACCCTTCACAGGACACTAAAAAGTGATAACTAAAAATTTTCGCCAAAAAATAGAACCGACTTCCTCGCTCTAAAAAGTAGAAAATAGCTTTTATATCATTTTTGTTGAAATCTATATAAAAATTGAACAAGATTTTGCACCATCTTTGTATAGATTTCAACAAAAATGATATAAAAGTTATATTCTACTTTTTAGAGCGAGGAAGTCGGTTCTATTTTTTGGCGAAAATTTTTATTAAGGCATATATATTTTATGTGCAAGCGCAGATCTACTATAGATGTATGGTGCATTTTGCTTGTGACGTCACAATTTTTCAAACAGTATTGTTTTTATTTTAAATAGACTCTAAAGTCCCCTCCACACATCGATTTCGGTTATCAATTCGACCTATTTTTTATGTATGTTACCGCATATCTCCGGCGTTTATGGACCGATTTCAGTGTGGTCCCATAGAAGTTTGGTTCAAGTCTGATCATCCATGTGGAAGATATTCCAGGGAACTCCTCGAAAATCAACGGAATAAGCTCTGCGGTAAAGGTTTTATGATGTATATATCAACTGAACTGTGACTAGTTGATGTGATTACCCTTCACAGGACACTAAAAATGGAAAAAATACTTTTTTTTGCCTTTATCTATTTTCAATTTAACAAGATTTTGCACCGACGTTGTATAGGTTTCAACAAAAATGAAATAAAAGTTATTTTCTACTATTTAGAGCGAGGAAGTCGGTTCTATTTTTTGGCAAAAAAATTTATTTAAGAAAGAGGGCTATTGGTTTTTTGTTGGCTCACAAAGCGTGCAGAGATTTTTTTTTGTGAAAGCAGGCAGTGGATTGTTTTTTTTATACACAACTAGGCCAATAATGGTCCAAGTTTTGATTGATATGGTTTTTATGAGTTACGTAGTTGTAAAATAGCTATTTTATAAATACAAATTGCTTATTCTTTTAACTTTCAATAAAAACAATAAGAGTGATAGAGAGCAATAAACAATCACAAAAATATTTTATGAAAGAAAAAAAAAACTGTAAAATATATATGTTACTCGTGGATAATGTAGCTTTTGAATGGTGAAAAAATTTTTAAAATCGGTCCAGTAGTTTTTGAGCATTTTTCTTACATACCGAACAAACAAAGTTTTAATTCTATAATTTTCTACTCGGTATACACCTACCTATACTATGCAACTTTTTCTAATCTCTTACTCTCTCTTTAGGTGGTCTGGAAGAGATCGCTGTAAGCGATAAGACCGTTACTTGTATTAACACTTATATTGGTATATCTTTTCTAGATGTACCCTTTCTTTGTGTAATAAAGAATTATTCATTTATTCATTCAAACAAACTTTTCTTCTTTATAATATTTGTGTAGATAATTAGTAGTACTAATGTTAAATAGAAGGGTTTAACATTAGTACATATCACACATATCACACGTTTATCTTTTCATGAAGATTAAGATATAAATATCAATCCCGGATGAATGAAGGAATTTAGCGTCATAAAGCTTGGAAGTTTCATGTTTTAAAGCATATTTAATGTTTAAGAATAATTAGAATTAATGAATTACAGATGTATCTGTAGACACAATACGACGCATACATTGATAACCTCGTGCGACGAGTATTGATTCAGAATTTTATGCACGGTCCAATAGCATAGGTAGTATTATAGGTAGTAGCATTGTATTAGCCGTGCTACGCGGTTTTACCTGCGTATAGTTCTACTAATTATAAAGAACCATGAAGAATTAATGACCTCTTTTTATATAACTAATATTGATACTACTAGACTCTCTCATAAAGCCATTAATCGATTTTCGCGTTGAACAAAATTTCACCTAGTAAAATATTATCAGGTGAAATTTTGTACAATGTTACGAATATGTATAAATTTTAACGCCTTATTACTTCATTAAGGAGAAGAAATAGTTGTATTGTTGAAGACTTGTTTTGTATTGAAAGTGTAGGGATATAATTGATAATCATTCCAAGACTTAGTGCCATAGTGACAGAAATAGCTTCATATCGTCACAACTGCCGTAACAATTGGCAATTATCTCTCCGAATATCATTGCTAACACTATTTTCTATATAATTTTTATAACATTATAAAACTAAAAAGCCTACATCATTTTACGTTCTGACAGTAATCAAATAGTTACGCTTCTATTCTCCATTTTTTATTTTTTTTTTACTCTATTGTCTATGCTCAAGGTCAAAGCTATGCATCCACAAAAGTGTTTAACGTTTTTAAATAATTATATAAGAAACTATTTCAAACCGTTTGACCCGCATCGAGGTAACCTTGCGCGTTGGTGCGTAGAAATTTTGGCCAAACGCCAATTCTCGGCTTGCTCCTGCCCTACCTTATGTAACCGACCACGTGACTATTTTTGACGTATACTTGACATTATGAACTACACGTTTATGATACATTGTATAGAAAATAAATAGTACGAAAGTATTTTTAAATGGAATTTGCGCGTGATGCTTTTTGAGTACGCTTTTTTTAGAAAGGTTTCTCACATATGTGTGTTTTTTTCGTTCTAACTAAATATTTTTACAGCCGTACATCTGAAAAAACGATATTTTTTTCATCTCAGGACTAAAAAATTACAAGATTTTAAGACACTATTTATTTCATATTAACTGAGCTCCGCGGTTTCACCCGCGTATATATCCCATTCCCGTAGGATTTTGGGGATAAAAACTATCCAATGTCATTCCTGGGGTATCAAAGAATCTCTGTACATTTCATCCAAATAGGTCCTTTAGTATCGGTGTCTATTCAATAGAATTGTTATATTGTACTATTTGCATATTGAAATGATCAAAGCTTGCTTATTCATTAGTTTGTGAATCAATTCAATTTTATATTACGAAAACGAAAGCGATACTTACAGGCACACTAAATTATTATAATCAGTACAGCTGTTATACTCGTTACAAATGTACTACATATTAAAAATAACAAAGTGCACTGTTGGTAGACATTTATCTATATCTAAACAAACATAGACGGGTTTACAACATCTATAACTTGAGATCTGCTGAACCAATTCGGCAGAAAATTCGTAGAGATAGCTTAGGACCAGGAGAATGACATAGGATAGTATTAATCCCGGAAATCACACAACAAAACCAGTGGTTTCTCTCGCGTATGTATATACGCGAGTGAAACCACTGGTTTCTGTGAACCCTGTTCCTGAGGGATTATACGATATTCCTGAGAGATATACGAGTGAAACCACTGGTCACAGCTAGTTATAGATATTTCTTTTCATTGCAAAACATTTTGTTTAGCAAACATACTTCGAAAATCGATACCAAAATGGTTCAAGTGGGTACCAAAATCATCCTTAAGAAATGCTTGTAACTATTTGTTAACGATTACGCTTTAAAGATCCCATTTTTTAAATCTACAATTAATGACAGATTGAACCTTTTTTAATACAGCAGGCAAGCGAAGCATGCGGTTCACCTGATGTTAAGTGACTGACCGCAGCCCATGAACATCTACATTAAACAGTCGTGCCGGCTTGAAGAAAGGGAAGGAGATAGAGAGGATTAATAATGGGAAAGTGGGAACAGGCTTCCGTACAAAACACAGTACAATACTGGTAATCTCAGTGGTGCGAAGTTGGCCCAATAAATTTTTTTGTCTTCAATCGGAATTGCTTACTATAAAAAATGGAGTATATAAAATCGAAACCTTGGTCTGGAATAAAGTCGATTAAAAAAACTGTTTTATATAGATTTTTTCGACTTGGAATTGTTCTGGAAAATTCTTTTTTAGCAAAATGCAACCACCCGTTTCATCTGCATCATAAATTATAGACTACAAAGATTGAAATGAAAAAGACAATAAACAGTATTTAATATTTATTTGAACATAATTATCTACAATAAAATACATGTTTAGCAATACTTATTATAATTGGATATTGGAATGGCAGATTCAAATCATAAAATAATACAATAATCTGGGAAACAAATATTATTTGATTTTTTTTAATTGAATTATAATTAAACATCTGATATTTGTATTAATATTTTGGAATAAATCTTAAAATTATTGTAACATTCGTCCACACATTTCGCCTCTTTTTTTAAATACAGATAATAAATTATTTCGTGGTACGGCGACAAACTTCCTCTTTTTCTGACCTCAACCTTACGTCACTTACTTAGGGTAGGGGTTGCCCTGAAACAAAATAAAAAAATATAAATATACAGATTATGTAACGTTTTTTTTCGTCAAAACGGTCCAAGAAAATCCTATTGCCACAGTCTAAAGAATACATACAGTCGGTGCACGAAACTGTCACATTGACAGCTTCTCAAATCTCCTTCGATAAATGTCGACATTTTCCGTTCGAGTTATGGGACACGTCTTTCAAGGATGACGAAAATTTGTTTGTTTAAATTTAAAAGAGTATCGTAGTCGATATGTATTGTAATATATTGCATTTTAAATGTTTCCTTACACAAATGGTTATTTCTTATTATGCCAAATTTTTTCACTTTATGCTATTACTAAAGCATTTTATTGTTGGCTACTGTAATGCAAACGGCAGAAAAATATGTTTAATTTCACCGTCTAGGAAATCTTCATCTATTTTAACTATTTATGAGAAAGAATATAGTGATAACTTAATGAAAATATTTTATTGAAATAAAAGAATAGTATTATTTTCTTTATAAAGGTACTTATTAAAGATGAAATCTGAAATGAATAATAATTACAGAAAGCGAGTAAAACGTAGTTAATTAATTATACATAAATTTCTATTATTTACAATTAATTATAGTATTAATATCTAAAATTATCACTACACGTGCTGCATCTTAAAAACAAAGTACGAAGATATCCATACCTATACCTATTACGTTATCAGAAATAATTTATATTAAGATTATTATAAAGATCAATATGGCCTAGAAATTTTTGATGTCATAATAAAATGATAAAATTATTCAGAGACGATACTTGAGTGGCGGTTTGTCACTTGGCTTTTGAATTTAGTCTTTTTGTTTTTTGAATTAAAGGCATTTGGAACGCATTGAGAAATGTCTTACTCCGCATAGTATGATGGTATCAAATACACTAGTTTTCAAGGTAGTTAAAAGTGCGTTTTTCAATATTTAATATTCGCGTTAAAAATCTTTTGAATTGATTGAATTATGGTATAGGAATAGCCAGTTAAACAAAATATAAAATTTAGCTATAGTTTGACTATTTTAAGCTGTCTAAAATAATATAAATAGAAGTTTTTTTATGTTAAAGCAGGCAAGTGGAGCATGCGGTTCACCTGATGTTAAGTGACTGACCGCAGCCCATGAACGTCATGAAGCCCATTAAAGTGTAGATGTCTTGCCGGGTTGAAGGAAGGGGAGAAGATAAGGAGAGGATTAATGATGAGTTCATTTGTTTATTTGTCCGTTTTACATTACCCTGCAGTGTCGTTGAGTATATTTTTTTAGATATATGCATATTTAGATATATTGAGCTAGTTAGGAGACATAATGGTATATTTCACGGCAAAAAATCGTTTAGTTAAGTGTTAGAATTAAGTAATGATGTGATAATCTGCCTCCAAATATCACAATATCAAAGTGTCTTCCCCTTAATAGAGACTATAAGAAAAGTGTCAATGGACAAATTCCTAGTTTTACTCTAGTTAGCAGTTTAAGTCAGAAAAAGTCTCAGTAACAGCCTTGAATTTGGAAATGTGAGGAACGCGGTGCTGGAACACCCCCGTGCCTCGAAGAGCACGCAAAGCTATTGGTCCTGCGCCTGATCTCTCGCCGCTCGTGTCGGTCTGCCCCCATTGGGCTATGAGAGTAAAGGAATAGAGTGTGTGTTCGCGCGTATACTTATGCACTTTAATATCTCCTGCGCAGCTAGCTAGTCTCTGTTAAGTGGTACTATAAATATAAAAGAATAATAACGTAACAATGCCATCTCCTTCGAATGAAAAACTAAACTACACTTGTCGATATAACAGAGACGTTTCAATGGATCATGGCCTCTAACATCCTTCACAGATAAATAACCTGGCATCGGACATCCCCGCTATAAATACTCGCACTGTGGCACACGTGAATCTGACGCGAGTATGTCACCACAGAGTATACACAAACAGTAGCTCAAAATATCATGCCACGAACGATAGCGGTCATGGTTGCCAATCTCAACTAAGATCAGCTAGGTAAGGAATATCTCCTTACCTAGCTGATTATAGTGCACAAATATTACGCAAACACAGGTGCACTCTCTATTCCTTCACTCTATCATCCAACGGGACGGAGAGTCTTTCACAAATAACCTGGTATTCTTAACTTATTAACAAAATAGATACGATCAGTATATCAACTGTGTAATACCACAGAGGTGAGAGTATATAAAACGAATAGGTAAGTGTGCAACACCACAGATTATATAAAGTAAACAGTCCATTGGTATGTGTCACTGCAAAGTGTGTAAGCAGTGGGTCATCTTTAAAATACGTAAGCGCGAGTAAAGCCATGCGGCGCGGCTAGTTCATATAGGTCCGGTTCCTATAAACGACGTAACGTTGGAGCATAACAGATACGAATCGTTTTCACTAATGAGCGGTTATAACCAACCAATCGGAACCAAGTTTTGGTTATGTTAACGCCACGTTTATAATACATTCGCTTTAGATTTACACCTAGTAGGATATTGTACTGTTCGTAAGTAAAACGGCTCCTTATATTTTTATAGGAACTGGGCATTAGGCATCATAGGGAAAACACAAATTCCATCATTGACAATTACTAGCATATATTTACCATAACGACAATTAAACTACTGCATTTACGTATACTGTATCTCTGTATTGTTTATATTTACGTGTCTCGTATAGTAACGGATGACGTTGAATTGTCTCTAATCGACGCGTGTAAGTGCCTTTATCACCGATATTATGTAAACAGTACACAAAAAATTAAAAAAAAAAAATACTAAAAGAACTCTCTTTTAAAAATAGTTCAAAAGTAAGAAAATAGGAATATATAGTAATTATGATTAGTTAGTTAGTTTTATATAAAAAATTTGGGTAAAACATGACAATAACAATAATAAATGGGAGACTTATCTATTTACATATTTACCATTAGAATTTTATTAAAAAAAAATCTTTATTTTAAAGCATCATCATAAAACAAATTCTTTCCTTTTTTACTCGAAATACTTGTTTAGTAACCTTACTTAATTTTGTATTAAGTTTATATGAATTGTTATTTGTTGTAATGTTGTAGGGTTACAAACACATAAATAAGTAACACTCATATTCACAAACAATACTTGTGTCTAAAGTAGTAATACTATGCAAAGAAAGAAATGTCTTTAGCGTTCCGAATGACAAGATATATTTAAACCTAACCGATCCCGACCGACCGATATCCGACCCTATCAAATTGAAAAAAGTAAAATAGATGTAGATTTCAACAAAAATAAAATAAAAGTTATTTTCTACTTTGTAGTGTGAGGAAGTCAGTTCTATTTGGTAAAAATTTATTCTTTTTCCATTTTCAATGACCTGTGATGAGTTATCACATCAGGGCTAGTCTCAATTCAGTCTCTAAGTTAGAGTTTAACACCACTCAACCTTAACCGTGGAGCTTATTCTGTTGATTTTCGAGTAGTTCCCTGGAATATCTTCCACATAGATGATCAGACTTGAACCAATTTCTATCGCACCACACTGACACTCTACTCTTTCGAGTGCAAATTCTTCAAAAGAGTTTTTCAAATTGGTCCATGAATGCCAGAGTTATGTGGTAACATACATAAAAAAATACAATCGAATTGAGAACCTCCTCATTTTTTTTAGTCAGTTAAAAATAAATAAGCCTAGCTTGTATCACAATATAAAAACTATTTCTTAGTATATTCTATTATTATTTATGTATATATCACTGATTGAACGATTTTTTATGTTTGCAGAAAAGCGTAAGAGAGAGTGTGTTCATGTTTCTCAAATTCCTATATTTTGTGTAGGGTTGGTTTTACAATAATTTGTCATTTTTATTTTAATTAAATCTATACAAATAAAAAAATTGTAACAAGTCAGATTTTGTACATGGCATATTTTGCGGAAATTATAATACGAAATAATATTATAAGGGATACAGAAGGCAAATCAATATATTTTTTTTGCATTATAACTTACCCATGAGCGGGCAATCCAGATGAGTGTTTCATTGTTGAGTCTGGGCCCGATGAGTGGGTTCATTTGTGCCATATAAGCACACAGCCAACTGAAATTTAACAAGGTTTTAATTAATCAACTATATAGAATAGAATAGAATAGAAAACTCATTTATTTGGACACACGACTCATAATACATAGAGTTACAGACATAATGTAAACGAACAAAGTGAACAAATGAGTTTCCCAAGTGGGTCTCCACTCAATGTATAAATGGAGTAACAGGTATATTGCTGGAATTCTCACACAGATTATATATTATTTTATCTATTTATCATTTATTGTTACCAGGCAACCTTTGGCTAGGATTTTAATTTTCCCTAGAGGTGAAAAAATATGACTTAGATAACATAACTATTGTTCTATTATTGATAAGATATTTTTACTATTACAACTAGTAGCACTTTTCTTAGCTTTTTCAAAAGTTATCTGAAAATCTGTGAGACTGGTACGCTTGCTAAAGTTAGTGGTAATCATTGATGCTATTTTTCAGTAAATCTGGTTGCAAACGCGACTGTATGTTATCAATTGTTTATAACTACATAATTACTAGTAGTAGTAATTCTAAGCATATACCTTATATTTTGACAAAATTTTGGTTGAAGGTCACATATAGAAAATTAGTTTCTTTAACGTTTAGAGTCGTTACTCATATAATTAGTCTAATCTGTGGTTTACTCTTGAGGACATTCATTTATGGATCAAAACAGGAAAATCTATTTGTATAAGTGAGACAAAAATTAAGTGCAAATATACTTACAAAAGCCAGCAAGTGGCTGCTGTTAACATTAACACCACCTGGATGATCCTGAAACGTTTTAAACATACATTTAAACACGAGATACTTGAAAATTAGGGTGGAGAGGAGAAAACTGAACAAGTAGTACATACCCTCTGTTAGGTCCTTTTGGAGCAAAAAACGGGCAAACGATACCCACCACACCCCAGAGAACCGTAAAAACGGTGATGGGAACGAATGAAGCGCCCATTTTGGGTCAGTGGAGCTTTTATTTTGTAGAAATTCTTCAATAACACAAATATCAGCTGCCCAAAGATGGTGGACTTTTCTCAATGTTGGTACTTCCGTACGTCGACAGTCATATGACAATACAATCGGATACTAGTACCAAATCTTTACTAAAGCTAGCCATACACGCTACGGTTTTACTATAACTTAAAGTCGCATCGTGTGTAAAAAACAAATATATATTTAAAAAAATCCTAAATTCAATTTGAAATAGCGTTAAACTTTATTTAATACGTTATATATGAGTAAGATTTATTGGAAAATCGGTATGTTAATAATAAACATTAATATCAATTATTGATTTTGACAAGCTCAACATGATTTAAGAGAAAGCAAAAAAATAAATTTAAAACTTTGGTATCACATGGTATCTCAATAAATATCAATAATTGATTAAAATAATGCGGCCGCAAAAACGCAAAGTTAAAAAACTAAAAAAGAAGGCACACAAAAAAAGGAAAGTGCATATAACAACGCATAAACCTTGTTGCATTCATAATATTGAAAACTCGGATTTCGATAGTATTAACCAAATTATTCGTGATCATGTATGTATCATAGTTTAAAACACGAGTAGGTGAAGCATTACTGAGTCGCGTATTTTTTCGAATCGCCATCAATAAATGTTATATTCTTTTGTCTGATGCGGTTTTTACCATATATCTGCCATTCTATTGATTTCTTTCTCAATCAATTAGCTATAAAGAGTAGTATTTATTTAAAATTTACACGAATGGCATTTGATGATAACAAATAAAAGGTAACTTCACAGAAATATCAACTAAAAGACGTTAAAAAGACTTGGAAGGTTGTACCAAAGGATTCATGTGAGGTCTACAAGGACCGCCGTAAACGTCAAGACCAGTCTGCGTCTGAGAGGGATAGTGGAGAGCAGAATGATAAAGACGATACAAATGCAGATGAAAAACCGCGTGCGAAAAGAAGAGTTAACAGGAAACCTTTGAAAAGAGATAGTCGGGGGTGGGTAAAAGCAATTCAAACTAAAGGAATCGCACAGTATATTCAATATTGTGTGATTGATGAACGGGCGTGTCCACTATTCGATTCTGAATACGAATAAATTAAAAAAAATCACATTATATTTTGGCCCAATTAACTTAAGACATACAATATGTATGAACACCATGCTCG
>LQNK01000760.1:108227-122410 GCA_001586405.1 Phoebis sennae
AGTTATTTCGTAGTATAATGTAGATTAATGTTGCTTCTATACAATATAATAATATTTTAGTTGGAGAGAGAGAGAGCGCCAACTTTTTCAGCTACTACAATTCAATTGGCAGAGATACACAAGATGTCATTTTTTATGAATATATTATTATAATAATCGCTTTATTTCTGAAAATTTAATACCATATTACAACAACACGCCTTCTGATGCACAACACGCTTTATTTTTATTGATGGCTGTATTTGCATTCCATAGACAAATACTTATTTTTGACTTGTCACATTTGAATTTGACCGTTTGTCAATTTGAAAATTTTGTAAACAGTTATTTACGAAATATGAAACTGTGCTTGTGTTTATAATGAAAAGTGAAATAGAATAAGAATTTAGTGAATATTAATGAAAATGGATAACACAGAAAGTAATAAATCTACGAATGCGGCTGCAACGTAAGTAGATAAGTGTTAAGTGTACAAGAATGAACTCGCTATGTAAAATGGAAATATTAATTGATGTATTTTTATCAAAATATTATGCCATGGCATACGAACAGATACGGAGTTTAGAATAATAATGATATGGATATTTCGATAATATTTTGTTTTATAATTTACAATTATTAGTAAAATTTTGTGAAGCATAGGTTTTCAATCTCCTTTTAACGTTATCGAGGTACTTAGAGCAATTATCGTAATTATCACTATTTATTGTAAACAAAACATAGTTTTTTCTATATTCTTATTGAGTGGGACTTGTAAACAATGTGGAAAGATTATCTACATATCAAAAACCAAAGCAAAACCTGTTTTGGAGTACATGTTCTGACATGAAACAGTGGCTAAAGATTCGAAATTTACATTAATAGTAGAGATGATAAATAATTATTGATAAATATAGATAAATGTATTTGAAAGACTGGAATTGTATAAAAATAACAGTTTTAATTGGTGGTCTGAATTCCAACTCATCAACTAACCATCATGAAAAAGGAGTTCTGGCTGAAGGTTATGGTGTTTCGCTGAATCAACATAAGGCTAACATAAAAATATTTAATGCTTAGTCTTTACATAATATTGTAATTAAACAGTTTTAGGAGATTACAACTTGCAAAAGTAACAAAAATATGTATAAATTAATATTTATAGTAACTTAAATAAATATATGTAATTAGAAATATTGTGGCAGATTATTAAATAAATATTGAAATAATTACATTGATAAATACATTTATTTGTTAAACTAAAGACATTTCTAACCATGGATGTCGTAAGAGGCGGCAGAGGGTAATTCTGCTGCATAACATCTTCAGAAATAAAAGAATGGGAGCTGAGCATTGCATTACAATTGGGCCAAGCTCATACCGATGAAATGACCACCCCCAAATCAGTATTAAGCATTATTGTTCTGTGTTTCGTACAGCGAGTGGGTGCTCGGAGGCCTGTATTCCCATCCCATTCTTGTCCTGTACTATTCTACTCCTCTCCAAACTTTCCATCATTAATTCTCCTCCTTTAAGTTGGTAAGGCATCTACAACAGTTTGATGTCGTAGATGTTCATGGGCTGTTCTCAGTTACTTAACATCAGATGTACCGCATGCTCCACTTGCCTGCTGTAACATAATAAAATTGTGACTGATTGCTATCTAAGTATCTTCCCAATATTTATTTCCATTGCCCTGTTGAGTACTGTCAAAATCAAAATGTTTATTTTCCAAATCGGCCTCTGTAGAAGCGCTTTTACAACGTCATTTACATTTACATAATTAATTATTATTTTTGTTTTTTCTTTTATTTACCACTGATTCGGAAACCTGTCTCTACCGAGAAGAACCGGGAAGAAACTCGAGTAGTTGCTCATTTAAAAACAATATAATGAACAATAATTTGAATTTAACGAAAGATCCAAGCAACTGTCCTGTAATTTTTAAGAAAGAAAAATATATTTATTCACTAGAGACAATTTAACACTACGACATATAAAATTATATAAAAAGGGTAAAATATAAAAAAAGAGAGTTAAAGAGATGTTAAAACTTAGTTTAGTGTTGAATAACATGTTGTATTGTATTGATATATATTATATTCTATTTCCAGGAGGAAACGCAGGTCGTCCATACTGAAGAGTCACCGCCCGCCGCGCACCCCGTTCTCCGAGTTAGAGTTCAAAGTCGCCACACCGACAGAAACGACTAAGAGTCGCCGTGTTAGCTTCTCGCGGCTCACTGGTTTTGCGTGAGTTTATATATTGTCACCTATAATACATTAAATGAATTATTTAATTGAGTACCCAAAAAACTGAGTTACAGGCATAGTTTCCTAGGCATAAAGATGACATTTTGTTTTATCATGTTTCATTTCATATCTGCATCTGTAAAGCAAAAAGCTTGATGAACAAAGTGTATTCTGTTGATCTTGTAGGATAGAACAATGCATTATTTCATAAACAATCTAACAATTTTTTTTTGTGTAACTTTGTTAAATCATAAATAAAATATGTGATAGTTCTGTGTCATTATATAATTTAATCTATTAAAAAGATAACACTAACTTTTAATTAATTTACTTTATACTTGTCTTTATGTTTAAAATTCTTCTCAAAGAGATCATTGCTAATTTTACAATGACCATGTAAAAAATACCTCATACTAGTTACATATAATATCTTAGATGTGCATTAATTAATGTAGAAAATGTTTAATTCCAGAGAGTTTGTACCCAATGAAGCCACTACCACATGGAAAAACTTCTATGAGGAACACAACAAGTCTCTAGAATCATCGGGCAATGAATCCGCAGCAAATGCTCAAAAACCAGTAACAATAGGGCATATAGGGCGGTCGATATTCGAACAGCAGTTTGACGAAGTAGTTGCAGTGGACTTGGGTGGAACAATCGTACCATCCAATTCGAGACAAGACTTCCAAACGTCTAATAATGGTAATTTTACCCAGCAACTCGCTGCACTGGAATGCACGGGGGATGAGAGAAAACTTACTTTACCGCAGCAGAATTTTGAGCTAAGCGCCTTAACGGATCATCAGAGCAAACTCGTTGGAAATGACATAACTAATCCAGGAATGACGGAAATGTCCAATCCCTTGAGTGTTAATTTTTCAGTTATGCAACCGTTGGATGGAAAGTGCGATGATTTAGATGAAATTCAACAGGATTTGAAACGCGTGCAGCAAAATGTCGTTTGCCCTGGGCCGGTTTTTAGCGGAAACGTATCTGAGTACATCGAAGTCGATCTTAACATGACGCATGTCGCGATCAAAAATGACGAATTTGATATGTCCATTACTGACACTGTGTGTAGTCCGAAAGTGCAAGAAGTACCTAAAAAGACACATAAGAAATCTATAGCAGAATTTGATTTGGAAGATAAAGAAAATTTAGCTGTTAATCCTTACGCACCGATACGAGAATCAGACAACTTTGCAGTAAATGAAGAATTAGATAAAGTTCTAGTATTCGATGGGAAGAGACTGACTATGCAGACAGAGAAAAAGGAAATACCCAAAAAAGAAGCGCCTAGAAAAACAATAGTTCTTAACACTGATGACGATTTACCCAATTTTATAGCACCTGCAAAGTCACAAGAAACACTTATGTTTAATGAAGAAAATTTGTCTATGACGCAAACTCTTGAAAGTAAAATCGATGTGCCTAGACGGAAAACTATAGTATTCGAAGATGATAAATGCAATATATCGATGACTCAAGCTCTCCCAGCGAAGGTTATTGTGAATGAAAAAAGAAGGACCATTGTATATGATAATGATGGTGGTAACATTTCTATGACACAAGCTATACCGACGAATATAATAGGCGGTGATAAACACAAGACAATAGTTTATGAAGATGATAATATCTCGTTTACGCAAGCGTTACCAGCTAATTTAATTCAAGCGAAACACGATAAGACAGTTCACTTTGATAATAACGAAATTTCCTTTACACAAGTCCTTCCTCAGAATATCGTTCAGGCGAAAAGGCGAACTATATGCAACGAAGTGGACATATCTATGACTCAAGCTATACCAACAAATATATTGACGAAAGAAAATGATGGAAAGACTATTTTATACGACAATGATATGGATGTTTCTATGACACAAGCACTGCCACAGAATATACTTTTATCACAGACTAAAAATGATAAACAGAAGACGGTGATTTTTGATAATGATATGGATGTATCTATGACACAAGCGCTACCACAGAATATAATATTGTCACAGGTTAAAAACGATAAACAAAAGACAGTTATTTATGATAATAATGATGGGGATATTTCCATGACAGAAGCTTTGCCGGCCAAAGCAATACTTCCAATTTTAGAAAATGTTCTCGTGGAAGCGTGTGATGGCGTAAAAGTCGAAAATGTAGATATTTTATCACAAAAATCTAACCATAATGAATCGTATAAAAACAGTCAAGATATATCAATGACGCAAGCGTTACCTGCAAATATAATTCTTCCGAAAGATTTTGATAAGACGAAAGTCGCAGAGGCAAGTATGTCTACTACTCAAGTACTATCTGATGGGGTATTAATACAAAACGAAGAAGTTGATAAGTCGACAGTCAAAACTTTTGAAGTACACGATGAGGAGTTACATAAACCAGTAAACGAAACTAAAAATGAAAATAAATATGATACCGGTAATTTATCGCTCACTAAACCGATACCTAGTGATATTCTGAGTCTACAAACCGATTTAGTAAAAAATGAATGTAAAAAGAGTCTGCAAGATAGATCTATATGTGAAAAACAAGATATAATAGTTTATCAAACAATTGAACAAAATGCAATTAATACAAGTAAGATTGATCAGGGTGATATAGAAAAGGCACAAGAATCAGAAATCAGTTTGAAAAAAGAATCTGTCACGTCTGTAAAAGACGTTCTTGATAATGAAGTTAATAAAATTCAAGACTCTGTTATAAGTGTTACAAAGAAATTAGATATTACTTCAGATGTTGAAGTTAAGAGTGAAAATTTAGATGTTATGTCTAAAGAATTAGATGTTAAAACTAATGATTTAGATGAAAAGCCTAAGGATATTGATATAAAATCTGATGATTTTGATGTTAAATCTAATGCATTGGATGTTAAACCTAAAGATTTGGAGGATAACGTTAATGGTGTTAGGTCTATAACATCGCAGAATTCTTTAAAGCCCAAAAAGTCTATTTTGAATGAACTACTTGATATGTCCACTGCATCATCAGATGAATGCAACGATGACAAAAATGTCATGGCTGTGATTGAATCTCCAATTAAAATCGAAGAAAATATAAGTGAAAAATCGTCAAGAGATAGTGTTTTTATAATAAGAAGAGATAGCGATGAAGAGGCTGCGAGACTTATAGAGGCACAGTTAGTAAAACTCGATAATATGGTACCTGATGTACTTCAAATTGAAAATAAAATACCAGCCCTTGAATACAAAGAGGAGAATGTTGTTAAAGATTTGAATAATAAAATAGACGAATTGAAAGCAGCCGCTAAAAATATACGATATGAAGAAATGGAAATGAAACCAGACAATAAATGTTCTAAAGAGTTTAATGTATCCAAAGGCTCGAAAACTCTTAAGACCGCAGACGATACGAGAGAACTATTGGAAATGCTGTCAGAATTTACCGATCGACGTACTTTACCGCCTATAATCGATGAACCAGAGATAGAAATTGAAGATAGAGATGTTAAAATACAGACGGACAAAAGGGCTAGTTTTGTTAATGGTCGTCCTACGCTAAGTAGAGAAGAATTGCTGCATAATATATCGATGGCACAGGCTGCGTTGCAAAAATCGCGCTTTGAAGTTGATAGTGAAGAGGAAGAAGACGAATCGCCGAATGAAGTTGTTGCAATCGAGAAATCTGGTAGAAGGTCCTTAAGAATCAGTAGTGATGTAGTCAAAGCCTTGCAATTCGATGAATCTGCTAGTGAATCGAACGTTGACGTAGAAATGTCACCGCTCAAGAAAACCGCGTTTGGGGAAACTTCGTATATGAAAGAGACTCATGAAAAGGCTAAAGTGATTCCGACGTATGACGTTTCAGATGGAATCAAAGAACTCATGAGTGATTTGGTCAAACCAATGACGGATGTTCTACCGTTTGAGTCGGGTGTAGATAAATTAAAAGACGCAACTAAAAAGAGCCCATCTACTGTTAGTACGCAAATACAAGCCAATCTAGTAACTTCAAGTCAAATAGATCTTGATGTTGAGTTACATTCAAATCCAGAATCGATAGCAGAAATAAAAAGAGACTTATCTTTAATGGATGAAATAGCCCGTTTGGGTAGCAGAGCTGTGTCTACAATTCTGAAACATACAATGGCTCCATCTATGGACGTTTCTATGGAAGAAGTGCACGATAATGTACTTGAGAAATCGCCTGCTAAAGAAAAAAAATCGCCGAGAAGGAACCAATCGATACCTGGACAAGTTATATTTTTCGATCAAAACAACCCTTTAAATAATGTGCTTCTATCCCCAATGGATTATGAGAATACGCATCCGTACAATCCAATGAAATCGAACGAAACTTTAATACCAGTAAAGCGATCAGTGCAATTCTCTGATTCGTCGTCTAAAGAAAATAAAATGGACGTCGAAAGAGTTACCACGCAATATAACGTGGACGTACAGAACTTACCATCTGGCGATGCTTGTTTGGATAAACCCGACGAAGTCCAACGTGTAGCTTCGATTACCAGCAAACCGCTGTCCATAGATCGATCTACTGAAGGAGTAGCTACTGATTTGAAAGACACGGAAATAAACACAGAAATTGCTATGAAGAAAAATAAGGAGTTATTAGAAGCGAATTCGTCGCTAACGTTAGTAGACGATGCACTAGCCCGCAGTACATTTGATGTAGACTTAGACAGCCGTCCGCTATCAGAAGATGAAGTGTCAAGCAAGAAATCGGCGCTAAGAGTGATATACAAAATGGATAAAAATGGCATTCTATCTGAAAAGATGGATGGTGTTATTGATTTAACGTCGAACGATGAAGAATTTTATGAAGATATACAATCGGCGAAGGCAAAGAAACGTACCTACAGTCCAACTAAGCAAGACAAGTATGAACCCACTGTGGAAGTTACTCCGAAACCTGTGAGCAAGTTGCAGAAGATTTCTAACAGTCCAAATGCGAAACCTGAAGAAGATAAGACAGAAGAGAAGAAAGAAGAACCAAAGAAGAAAATTGCGGAAAAACGTTCGCCTAAAAAGTTGAAAAACAGTCCGAAAAATAGGAAACCCTCAGTCACAATACAGCAATTACTAACAGAATATAACATAGTGGACATTGATCAGAAATCGATATCCGATGAAGTTGATCATGCCTTGAAAGGCGTCATGTCAGTGGATTCAGATCTGAAAGAGAGTATACAAACTGTGACGTCATATACTACGGATATAATGACGGAAGCAACGGAGAGTGTTCCGAGTTTGAAAGAGAAGGAGAGTGAGATGTCGTCCGTTGATTGGCGGGAGCCGTTGAGTGAACAGAGTTCGGGGAATGGGATTGGGGAGTGCGAGTCGAGCGCGAATGTGGTCGCCAAGATTAATATGTTGCCGTTTATTGGGTAAGTCGTTAATTGTTACCTTATTATTGTACCATTTTCTGCCACGGTGTATAGATTTCATAAAAGTTAGTCTTATTTTATCGAGCTAATAATGGTCTATCTATAAAAGTTAGCCTTACTTTATCGAGCTAATAATGGTCTATCTATAAAAGTTAGCCTTACTTTATCGAGTTAATAATGGTCTATCTATAAAAGTTAGCCTTACTTTATCGAGTTAATAATGGTCTATCTATAAAAGTTAGCCTTACTTTATCGACCTAATAATGGTTTATCTATAAAGTAGTTCCCACGTGATTGATACCCAAATATACAAAATTTTTAATAACAGTTGGAATGGGGAGTTAACATAAGTCAAATAGATCAATTTAAATGGGTTTGCAAACACACCGTCATCACACCCTTGAGATATTTCATGATTTTATATAGACCCCCCCAACCTTTCGAACCGCAAGCCATAAATGGATGTCTTTCCTCGGGATTCAAACAATATCGGTCCAGTATTTTCGGAGCCTATAGAATTCAAACAAAAAAAAAAACAAAATATCAATTCCTTATAACATTAAATCTATACCCGATTGGCGCAGTGGTTCAGCAATGGTCTATTGCGCCGGAGGGTGTGGGTTCGATCCCCACGAGCAGAAAAGTATGATGTGATGAACATTGTAATTTTCTGCTGTCTGGATGTTAATTTATCTATAGTATGTATTTATTTACAAAAAAAAAAGTATGTTTAAGTATGTTTATCAGTTACCTAGTATCCATAGTACAAGCTTTGCTTAGTTTGGGACTAGATGGCGTTGTGTTAAATGTCCAGGAATATTTATTTATTTATTTATTTTATACATATATAAAAATGAATTGCCGTTCGTTAGTCTCGCTATAACTCGAGAACGGCTGAACGGATTTATCTTATCTTGGTCTTAAATTATTCGTGGAGGCCTAGAGAAAGTTTAAAAGGTGAGAAAAATTCAAATAATTGCCGGGAATTGCCGGGTCCACGCGAGCGAAGCCGCGGGCGGAAAGCTAGTTTAATATAGATTCATCCTTATAATCCATAAAATAATTATAATTTGTTTACTGTACTTTAATATTTAATTTTATAGGAGTCCAGACTGCGAATGGGAAGGTTGCACGGGCGACGTCTGGTCGTTCCTACTGCTTCGGTCTCGGATACGAGCGTGCATCCGTCTCTCTCACTCTTACCTGAACGCAGCGAGATCGAGAGTGAGGGCAGATACGCCGGTCCTCAGTATAAATGTGGATCCTGTACATGAAGGTAGTTTTGAATTTAGAACATTTAATCTTACAAAATGTATGTTTGCGTGTGTGTTCAATATGTATCTGAATATAGATTCAAATTTAGAATGTTATATTTGAAAGTCAAGAATTTATATGCGCGTGTATTCGTTTCTCTCACTCTTACCTGAACGCTGCGAGATCGAGAGTGAGGGCAGATACACCGGTCCGCAGTATAAATGTGGATCCTGTACATGAAGGTAGTTTTGAATTTAGAACATTTGTCCTTAATGTTAAGAATGTGTGTGTTCTGTGTACTTGTGGGAGTTCGACACGTATAATATGGATGTAGTTTTGAATTTCGAACATTTCATCTTACAAAGTGTGTGTTTGCGTGTGTGTTCTATATGCATATCAATATAGATTCAAATTTAGAATGTTAGTTTTGAAAGTTGAGAATTTATATGCGCGTGTATTCATCTCTCTCCCTCTTACCTGAATGCTGCGAGATCGAGAGTGAGGGCAGACACGACGGTCCTCAGTGTAAATGTGGATCCTGTACATGAAGGTACTTTTGAATTTAGAACGTTTTGTCCTTAATGTTAAGAATTTGTAAAAGTGAACGTTCTGTTTAGGTGTGGTGTATAAGATGTTAGTTTTTAACTTAGAATGTTTTGGTAGATAATTGTGAATATGTATGTGGGTGTGTGTTCTGCGTGTACTAAAAGGCATTTTTGAATTTAGAATGTTTCATTTAAGAGTTAAGAATGTATAGGTGTATGCATCCAACTCTATCCCTCATATCTGACTGTTGCGAATCGGAAAGTGACACAAAGGGGGGTTGTACCGTCCTATAGATTGAGGAAATATTTTGGGTTGTTTATTTATTATAGGTTCTTTTGTTTTTGCTGTTCAACGCAAAAATATTTTTTTTTGGGTTGAAAGATTTTGGGTTGTTTTTTGGTAGCTCGAGCGGTGTCACAACGTGGCCAAGCGCGCTCGGCTGTGACGTCACTCGGATTGATACTTTAGATAGTCCTTATTAGGGAAGTTTTGGGTTTTTTTGGTATACGTGTTTTTACTTGACAGTGTTTATTGTTGGTGGCATCTTTAGATTTTTTGTCGTCGTTCTTTTGTTTATGGTGTATTTTTTGTATTTTGTGCGTAATTTTAAGTGTCTATTTGGGTTTTTTGTGGTGCGTCGTCTTAAGATACTTGATAGGCAATTTTTTTTATTTTGTATTTTTTAAGACAGTTTTTTGTTTTTCATTGTTTTTTTTAGATATTTTCTTGGTTTTTAGCCATTTTTCAGATTTTTTCTATTTTTTTTTTAATTTTTGTCGTTCTTAGATGAGAAAGACCCTCTCATCGCGCTGGGCATCCGGCTAGCGACGGAGAGCATGCGCTACGAGTGCTCCCGGAGCTGCAACAAGGCGGGCGATATACCGAGCGCGCTCAAGCGGTGTCACACCGTGGCTAGGATCACCCTGCAGTGGCTGAGGGCTATGAGAGACGCGGCGCTGCGGCTCGCTGTCGACGTGGCGAGGGGGGGCTTGTTGATTGTTGTTGGGGAACATTTTGGGCTTCTTTGGTAGCTCAAGCGGTGTCACAGCGTGGCCAAGTGCGCGCTGCTGTGACGTCACTCGGATTGATACTTTAGATAGTCCTTATTAGGGAAGTTTTTGTTTTTTTTTGAGGTTAGGTGTTTCTACTTCGATGACAGTGATTATTGTTTGTGGCATTTTTAGATTATTTGTCGCTGTTCTTTTGTTTATGGTTGTTTTTTTGTGGTTTTTGCGTATTATTAAGTGTCTATTTGGGTGTTTTGTGTCGCGTTGTCTTAAGATACTTAGATGAGACTTTTTTTTATTTTTTTTTTGCGATGGCGTATTATTAAGTGTCTATTTGGGTGTTTTGTGTTGCTTTGTCTTAAGATACTTAGTTGGCCCTTTTTTTTTCAATTTTGCGTCTTTTTTTTGGTTTTCAGCCATTTTTCAGATTTTTTCAATTTTTTTAAAATTTTTGTCGGTTTTAGATGAGAAAGACCCTCTCATCGCCCTGGGCATCCGGCTAGCGACGGAGAGCATGCGCTACGAGTGCTCCCGGAGCTGCAACAAGGCGGGCGATATACCGAGCGCGCTCAAGCGGTGTCACACCGTGGCTAGGATCACCCTGCAGTGGCTGAGGGCTATGAGAGACGCGGCGCTGCGGCTCGCTGTCGACGTGGCGAGGGGTGGCTTGTTGATTGTTGTTGGGGAACATTTTGGGTTTCTTTAGTATTTCAAGCGGTGTCACAACGTGGCCAAGCGCGCTGCTGTGACGTCACTCGGATTGATACTTTAGATAGTCCTTATTAGGGAAGTTTTTGTTTTTTTTGAGGTTAGGTGTTTCTACTTCGATGACAGTGATTATTGTTTGTGGCATTTTTAGATTTTTTGTCGTCGTTCTTTTGTTTTTGATGTTCTTTTTGTAGTTTTGCGTATTATTAAGTGTCTATTTGGGTGTTTCGTGGTGCGTTGTCTTAAGATACTTAGATGACACTTTTTTAATTTTTTTTTGCGATTGCGCATTATTAAGTGTCTAATTGTGTGTTTTCGTGCTGCGTTGATTTTAGACACTTAGTTGGCAATTTTTTTTTTAATTTGTTTTTTTTTTAAGATTTTTCAGATTTCTTCATTTTTTTTTATTTTTTGTCGATATTAGATGAGAAAGACCCCCTCATCGCCCTGGGCATCCGGCTGGCGACGGAGAGCATGCGCTACGAGTGCTCCCGGAGCTGCAACAAGGCGGGCGATATACCGAGCGCGCTCAAGCGGTGTCACACCGTGGCTAGGATCACCCTGCAGTGGCTGAGGGCTATGAGAGACGCGGCGCTGCGGCTCGCTGTCGACGTGGCGAGGGGGGGCTTGTTGATTGTTGTTAGGAAAGATTTTGGGTTTCTTTGGTAGCTCAAGCGGTGTCACAACGTGGCCAAGTGCGCGCTGCGGTGACGTCACTCGGATTGATACCTTAGATAGTCCTTCTTAGGAAAGATTTTGGGTTTTTTGAGGTTAGGTGTTTCTACTTCGATGACAGTGATTATTGTTTGTGGCATTTTTAGATTTTTTGTAGTCGTTCTTTTGTTTTTGGTGTTCTTTTTGTAGTTTTTGCGTATTATTAAGTGTCTATTTGGGTGTTTTGTGTCGCGTTGTCTTAAGATACTTAGATGAGACTTTTTTTTATTTTTTTTTTGCGATGGCGTATTATTGTCTATTTGGGTGTTTTGTGTTGCTTTGTCTTAAGATACTTAGTTGGCCCTTTTTTTTTCAATTTTGCGTCTTTTTTTTGGTTTTCAGCCATTTTTCAGATTTTTTCAATTTTTTTAAAATTTTTGTCGGTTTTAGATGAGAAAGACCCTCTCATCGCCCTGGGCATCCGGCTGGCGACGGAGAGCATGCGCTACGAGTGCTCCCGGAGCTGCAACAAGGCGGGCGATATACCGAGCGCGCTCAAGCGGTGTCACACCGTGGCTAGGATCACCCTGCAGTGGCTGAGGGCTATGAGAGACGCGGCGCTGCGGCTCGCTGTCGACGTGGCGAGGGGGGGCTTGTTGATTGTTGTTAGGAGAGATTTTGGGTTGTTTCTTTCGGGAAGGTGTTTTTGCTTCGATGACAGTGTTTATTGTTAGTGGCATTTCTTGATTTTTTGTCGTTGTTCTTTTGTTTTTGGTGTTTTTACGTATTATTAAGTGTCTATTTGAGTGTTTTTTGTTGCGTTGTCTTAAGATACTTAGATGACACTTTTTTTAATTTTGTTTTTTTTTGCTATTGCGCATTATTAAGTTTCTATTTGGGTGTTTTCGTGATGCGTTGCCTTAAGATACTTAGTTGGCTCTTTTCTTTAATTTTGTGTCTTTTCTTGGTTTTTAGCCTTTTTTCGGATTTTTTCATTTTTTTTTTAATTTTTGTCGATATTAGATGAGAAAGACCCCCTCATCGCCCTGGGCATCCGGCTGGCGACGGAGAGCATGCGCTACGAGTGCTCCCGGAGCTGCAACAAGGCGGGCGATATACCGAGCGCGCTCAAGCGGTGTCACACCGTGGCTAGGATCACCCTGCAGTGGCTGAGGGCTATGAGAGACGCGGCGCTGCGGCTCGCTGTCAATGTGACCAGGGACGGCTTGGTGACGCTGAAGGTTGGCTATTTTTAATAATAATAAATTTCAGGGATATTTAATATAACGCCATCTAGCGTCAAACTAAGCAAAGCTTGTACTATGGATACTAGATAACTGATAGACATTCTTAAAACATTTTTTTTTGTAAATACATAGTAGCTAGCGTTTCATCCGTTTTCAGGATATTCAGAACATGTTCCTAAACACATAAATAATAATGAAATGGGTCGGTGAGGCTTGGCTAATTTAATATGATCTATTTATTAAACTTCATGTATATGTGACGTATCAGCTGGCTGGCAACGCGGGTCAATAAATGATTAAGAAATGTTGAGAGCAAATAACCTAAATCATTGGAAAGCGAGATAAAGAGCGGGATATTGGTAGGAGAAAGCGAGATAAGATACTGTAGTGAAAAAACGGTGGCAAAAACCGGTTAATAAATAAATCATATTAAATCAGCAAAGCTTCGTCGACCCTTTTCATTATTCTTTGCGTATGTAGGTACACGTTCTGAATGTCCTGTAAACAAATTAAAAAAAAAATAATTTAAAAAATAGCGAAAATTTTACTCAATACTAAATTTGAGATATATATATTTTTTTCTTCCGTTATCTGACATTTCATATTTGTATGCAAAGCATGTATCTAATAAAGCAACTCAGAGAAAACTTAGTTAAAAAAAATATGAAAAACAAGAATTACAGCCACTGTTATATAAAACATTGGGCGAGGTCAACATATTTTAGAAAACTACAAAATCCTTAATATCTCAAAAACCGTGATATTTTCGTATGACCTACATTGGGTTTTTTGATAGCTCAGTTATCATCCCCCAAGAGATGCTTCACTCATTACGGGACACCCTGTATAAAGCAAAAACAATGTACCTAACCACGGAATAGAAAAAACAAGTGGAAGTGCCCTGCTGCTCTAGCCTGCGACATTTAACTTTGTACATTAGTACAACATCGGTCCAGTCGTCATTCGCTACTTGATGTGACATAACGTCTCGACTTCAGATATAATATATTGAAATCAGGCGTTTTTCCGCAATTATAAATTGTAAAAACGATCCAGCATAATAAATAAGTCTCATGGTGATGTATCTTATCACCGGCAAATATAAAAGTTTGTTTTAATACAATAAAATGTAAATTATTGTGAAACTCACAAATTCGTA
>LQNK01000764.1:8999-22952 GCA_001586405.1 Phoebis sennae
ATAATAAACTACAATAAAATAAAACAAAGGAACACAATATAAATGGCGACCTCTTAATCATGGGTTCATTTAAAAAAATATTATGTCGACTGAATTCCAAATCTGGAGTCGAAAAGTTAACCGAACTATTTAAAAGAATAACGCGGGATAAACCAAATACTCACTCTTGTTATATGTGTGACGAAATTTTGAATTGTTAAAACACGGTCCGCATAAAATAGACTGGCGGCCCGGATTCGAAGCGGTCCGCCATTCGATGACCCCTGCTGTAGGCAGTATCAACAATACCCTCACCGAACGAGAAACAAAACAAACTACGAGCCGGTCAAGTTTGATTCGCTCCGAGACGGTTAAATTAGTTTTCAAGTTAATTCACGTCAAGAGAAATGAATGGGGTCCAGTGGATTGTGTATGACGTTGCCGGTAACATCGAATAATGTTTTGTCTGGAGGCATATAATCCAATTGTTAATGTTTGACTATAATATTGCTTTAAAAATATTTGTTGCTGTTGTTTTGATGATATTATACAGAACAATAGTTAAAACGTTAAAAAACAGTTAGAAAGACATATAACTTTTCAAAAAGTTATTATTATCTACTTTTTAATGTGAGGAAGTCGGTTCTTTTTTTGGACGGGGACCATCTTCCACGTCGATAATCAGTCATGAACCAACCATACTGACACTGTACTTTTTCGAATGCAAAAATAATTTTCTAAATCGGTCCACAAACGCCGGATATATGCGGCAAAATACGTAAAAAAATACGGTCGAATTGAGAACCTGCTCCTTTTTTGAAAAATGGTCTCAATATCATCATTGTTTTCGAATATTTTGGAAAAAAGAATAAGAATAGCACCTCTATATAATATAGGTACGTGATCTGCATCGAGTTGAAAAAGATTCAATAACATTTCAAAATCAAAAATTGCTAAAATATGTTGAATTCATAATTTAGGCGTCCAATGTTCTTCATTACATTAGTAAATACTGTAAGTAACGTTGTAAATACATGTTCCCAACGACAACTGGTGTTGAGTCGTCTCCCTTGGGGACTGTGTCAAGAGGCTCGTGATACAAATTAATGTTTTATTGTTTCATCAAGTAACAATGTAGTGAAGTGCCACTTACACTACTTGCCAATTTATCTTGCAATTCGAGACGCCAATTATAGCTTCAGAATACATATGTAACACTATAATTATCCTGGATAATGAGCTGACGAAGGAAACCAATTATCTCTTAATCTTATAGGGTGTTAAATAAGACACCAGGAATCCGGTTACGCCAAAAATCACTAACTCACTTCACTAATCACTTGTTTTGTAAAATGGCGGCTTATACTTCGCATAGTATTCATACGTCACAATGTCTAGAATGTTTTCGATACCTGAATCTTCCCGTCCCCATCACTGAACCAAATTTTATTTGGGAACCTTGTTTTCCTAAATTCGAACTTGTTGTATCATTGATATTTTTCTTGTTACCTCGTCATAAATACATCGTTGATCCTTAAAAAAAAACGAAAAATACTATACCACTGATTACAATCTTGCCAGCTTGAAGGCAGAGGAGGGGATAGGCAGAAGATTAATGATGGGAAATTAGGAGAGGAGTAGAATAGGATAGGAGGGGAAGATAGGCCTCTGGGCTGTTGATAGGAAGGGATGGGGATAGGCAGAGCATTAATGATGGGAAATTGGGAGAAGAATAGGATGGGAATATAGGCCTCCGAGCTGTTGATAGCTATGGTTATAGCTCACCTGTTGCTGGTTCTCGCGCTGCGTCACCAGGCGAGCCTCCACGCAGTCTCGGGTCTCGAGGAAGGCGCGGCGCTGCGCCAGCTCGCGCGGGTAGTGGGTCATGATGCCGGCGATGTTGCACGCGATGAGGGTGGCCAGGTTGCAGAAGATCTGAAGCAAAATCTATGCTTAAGCTAAGCGTCCACATGTCCACATCGGACGCATCGGATTTCACGAATCGTAGTATTCTTCCACCCGTGTTCTAAGAAGTTATCTTAATACTCCTCCACTCAACCATGGCTAAGGTTACGTCAAATATGACGTTGAGAAATATTATTCGGTGTTCTATGTTATAAGTTTGACATAAGACCAAAGAGGTCGAGTAGTGACTAAGGTTGAGTGAAGTCGAGGTATGCTTAAGGTACATATTAGAATGCGGGTGGTCGTATAGAATGTCATACAAGTGCGTCAACTGTTCCGCATCATACGGAACGAATTTTCAGTCCAAAAAATTAATCCCATGCGTAGTTTGATTACATTTTGGACCCCAAACTAGGACAGCCTGTATTTTAGGGTTCACTTTTGTCGTATGTGTAGACTACACACCTCAGCGTCGGTGGTCTTGCTCATGATGATTCGCCCAGCGTGAGGCCCCCGATGGTCGCCTCGTGCAAGCGAAGCGGGAGCGTGGCGTACGTCACGTATGTGAACAACGCGCACATGCCCACGCTGACGTTCATTGATGTGTAGGCAAAAGCGTGTAGATTACGCACCTGAGCGTCGGTGGTCTTGCTCATGATGATCTGCGCGCCAATGTTGACGGCACCCAGCGTGAGGCCCCCGATGGTAGCTTCGTGCAAGCGAAGCGGGAGCGTGGCGTACGTCACGTATGTGAACAACGCGCACATGCCCACGCTGACGTTCATTGATCTGTAGGCAAAAGCGTAAGGAGCACAGGATGAATTATATTTTTTTTATATTTTCACTAGCTGACCCGGCGAACTTCATTTCGTCATTTTTTGGGTGATTAATCTGTGTATAGTATGTATATATTTACAAAAAAAATATATGTATAAGTATGTCTATCAGTAACCTAGTTCCCATGGTGCAAGCTTTGCTTGGTTTAAGACTAGATAGCATAGTGTTAAATGTCTCAGAAAATATATTTATTTTATTTATTTATTCACATTAAAGGGAAAAATATATGCGTTCTCAATACACGGGAAAAATATAAGCTCTTGCCTTGGACTTTATTCATTTTCAAAATATAATCGAAGTCGTATAAATATTCTTTCTTGAAAACAGAGTAAAACAGATTGTATATAATATGTCTTCATCAAATCTTTTCATATTTAAATATAATCGTCACAACAGTATGACTATTAAAAGCCTTACCACAGGGCACAAACAGTTAATTTGACATTTAATTAAATCTCGAGTGCTAACATTACAATAGAGGAACAGACTGGAGTTTAACGGTTTAAGCAACAACAGCAGTTTGGAGATTGAACAAGCAAGTTGTAGACAACAACACAAAGAAAGCTACTAGAGTGGATATTAGTAAGATTTGTGTTAAATTCATAAACTTCTTTACGAATAAATTTTCTTATATTATCTTTGGGTATATAGATCTAAAATTTGTTGTGTTTCAGTAAATAAATAATTATAGATATTTTATTCTTTGGAGTACCCTTTATCTATATATGTAAAAGAAAGTCGTGTTAGTTACTCCACTTATAAATCAAGAACGGCTGAACCGATTTAGCTGAAAATTCGTAGGCAGAAGGCTTAGGACAAGGAGAATGTCATAGGATACTTTTAATCCCGGAAATCCCACGGGATCGGGCTATATACGCGGGCGAAACCGCGGGGGGAAAGCTAGTAGATAATATAAATTGTTTCCTTCATTAGACGTTCAAGGTTTGTTAGTCTTGCCTGACTTTATTAAATAAATGAACTGATTTTTTACATTTTTTGTTAATTAAAAAATATTGCGCCAAAGAATGGATGTATTTTTATTTCGTTAACGAGTTCCTGTTATCGTTAGTTAATGTTAATCGATAGAAGATTTATAAATAGGTATTTGTTTTATCTTAAACATGTCAAGCTTTGTTTCAATTTAATTAAATTTTATGTCTATATATAAAGCTCAATGGTGATTGACTGCCATAGTGGTTTATGGCATGCAGGTAGATTTTGATCAAATCTCACGGGAACGGGAAAAAAGGGTATACGCGTGTGAAATCGCGAGGCACAGATTGTGTATAATACAACTGAATCGTAATTAAATAAATATACTTGTATTATATTTACACGTGAAACTCTATTTTGTAATTACTATTTCAAATCTATCTTGTAAAACGTATATTTTGTGTACTAGTAAAACATGTATGTATAAAAGTTACAAATATA
Source organism: Phoebis sennae (assembly GCA_001586405.1). Lineage (NCBI taxonomy): Eukaryota > Metazoa > Arthropoda > Insecta > Lepidoptera > Pieridae > Phoebis > Phoebis sennae. Next base: position 13,155 of record LQNK01000764.1, read on the forward strand.
ATATAATATTATTTTCATATAAAATACTATTTGACATTCAAAATCTACATATCGGTTTTGAAATGTGGTATGGGAACCCAAGAGGGAATATTATGGCTTATTCGAGCACGTCAGAAAATAGAATGTTGAGAAACCTCGTAACCTGTGACGTGGGGTACATTACATCGTACAAGGTCTCTCACCATGAACATAATATATGCGTTGATGGCAGCCCCTTCAAACTGTATAGTCTTAGCTACAAGACTCTATGAAAATATACCCTACATTGTTGTGTTTATATACCCTTCAATGTTTCTCCCCATATGACTTTCTGACGTCAACGAGTAAGTCGCAAAACTTCCTTTTCGGCCCCCCAGCTGAACGCATTCAACCTAAAACTTTTCAACTGTCGGTGTTTCATAAAACCCTTCACGACGGCTTATGAACTTAACTATTCGAAGCTATTTTTGACAGTTGAAGTGAGTGCGGCAGTAAAAGCTTTATTGACGTAAAGGCATTAAAATAACAGTTTATGAAAGCTCGTGCAACACAATACTTAGTTAAATTTAATATATGTAATATGTGATGTATTTTTAGACAAATCGCAATAAAAGGGAGTTTTTCCAATGTGCTTTAATTCTAAACTATGTGAAAATTAACTAATTTCCGACTATTTTATAATATTTTACTGTTCTTGACTTTTATATTGATTTAAAGGTCGATTTTTGTTAATTATTTTACCTAGTCAGGAATAAGGCCCATTGATTTTGCTGGCCGGTTTAAACTGTTGGAAGGTTGTAACGTTAAAAGATAGGAAAAAAAAGAAACATTAAGAACTTGAAATATACAACGTCGTCATATAAAGAGCTGCGTAACCCACAGCAAGAGCAAAGTGCAAAGTTTATACGTCACTATGAATTTTTAATAGAGCGCACTCGAAACTTAGCCAGGCCGGTTAAGGGGGTGAAATGTCAACTGACGCCAGATTAAAGTTGCTCAGTGTATACAAGTGTGCTTAAAAACTTTACGGCTAAATTAGGAGTGTTTTGGCTTGACTTTTATCAAGGCAGAATTATGTTGTGCTAAATAATGAAATGATTTCGCCCGTGGTGGTCTATCTTAACACAGACTAGCAAGCTGCACAGAAGATATTATAGTGCACAAATGTACGCGTAAACATAGGTGCACTCCAATGATATATTATAAGTATAGATATGTTATACCCATACAAGACTACCGTGAGAAAATGCGACCGTCAGTGACAATGTCGTCTTATCATCATAGTTGAATTTAAAACTCTTTACTTTCGAGTGCTTACCCATTTGAAGAATGGTTCGTACATATTCTAAATACACACGAAGACATTTTAAACCTTTCTGTCGTTACCAAGCCACCGTTGCTATGTAAAGTTCTGTCAACAATCGTTTCGTAACTAAGGGAGTCCGGATACAAAATTAATCCGTTGAAAATTGACAAATTGAAATCTCAAAATTAGCGTGCTAGTAACATATCTATAGTTATTTAATATCATTGGTGCACTCTCTATTTCTTTACCGACAAATCCGGCGCAGGACCGGCGGCTTTAGGAGGCATCCGCATCGACAATTTTCGGCTCTACTAAGATTTTTGTCAGAAAAAGCCTATAAAATTTTTTTGACCCACTCGGGATGCGGATCCCATGATCTACAGTTAAAGATACAACCACACGAGGAGGTATAGAGATATATAGAAAGAAAAAGAGCATGCGGTTCATTATTATAAGCAGTTTATTATAAGCAGAAAAAATGGTAATTTTGAGTGTCAGTTAATGAAATATCTTTCTTATTATGGCATCTTTTCTTTATATTTATGCTATTTAGTTTAACGCTGCTTGTTATTTAATTTGTTTATAAACTTCATAAAAAATCTTAATATGAAAAATAATTCTTACCTCAACACAGCCGTTCCTGACAGGGAGCTCTCTGTAAGCAGGAAAGTAGCGAGCACTATGTAAGAGATCGTCAGCAGGTATATCTCGTTCATTGCTGGCCGGCTGAGACAGGCGAGCAGACCTGTGTAGAATAGAACGTAATGTATATCATTTAAATGATTTTATAATTTTCGTCGTACATGAAAAATGTGAATATTTAATGTTGGATTTTTTATATGAATATATTTCAGCAATAATATTTTAAGCCTCTTTATCGCTAGAATGGAAAACTAGTGGCTCGCTCCAAGCTAGACCTCGCGTTGTAATGTATAAGCCAATACCTTTCATTTGATTGTGTAATAAGTCGTATATTTGATCTCCTCTATCTTCGTAGCCAATTTCGTCTCTATCATCTAGTCAAGTCAGACGTTATAATTATATACATTCTCAAAGAGTAAACTACGGCGCAAAGCGAACAAAGTGTACTCAATATGTTTTAGACTGCACTAATTATAAAACCATGCCTAACTCTGTATCTGATATACACATAAGCCGACACCTTTGATTCTGCTTTAAGCTTTATTACTGTGGTAAGATAGCTCAAAGGAATTATTGCATGACTTACATTTATGCACAGAACCCTTTGGTAGCTTAGGATTGTACGCAATGTACTAGGTACTCCATTAATTGAGTCGCTATTGATGTACTATATAGGTAAGTCTTGTTGAGGTTTGTGCATTTAAATTAAGGGCATGTTAGTCAGAAAAGCGGTGGCTTTGCATTATTTTCCTTTGTAAATTATGCACTCTTAAATGTTTAAAAAATATATGTAATTCTTTAACATATGACTGTATCATGATGAAGTACCGATATATAATTAAAATCATTTCACGGCATATAATAAAATGACAAAGATAGGGCGAAAATAAACGTTTTTCACGTTTAATTAAGGTATGTGAGTCGTGTCTACTAAATAGTATGAATAATGCTGAGAGAATGAAATTAACTTCTCTCTTTATTTATTACGCATTAAATGATACCATTTCATTATTAGTCATGGACAAGTCACAACTTGTACAGTAGTAGAAAAGTCACAGGTATAAAACAAGTGAGATAAATTAAAGAGTACGAGATTAATCAGATGAGGCACCTGCTTTTTTTTGTAGTAAATAGAATATGTATTGAATTAAAGACTTTTTTACACTATTTATTTAAAAACATTATTTAATTACCTTTTTTTCTTGTTTTTAAATGAATAGTGGAAATAGTGTAAAAAAGCCTTTAATTCAATATTTAAAATGCAATTCCACCAAGAAGCCACAATACAATCTATCAATTATAAATAGAATATGAATAAAAGGCTCCATATTGTCCAAGAAGAAAGGAATGCTTACAGGTATAAATGAAGGAAAAACTAGGCCAAAGAGGACGACGTTAGTCAGATGCGTCACTCGCTTCTTCTCGAAGAAAATGCAGATTACTTGTAACGTAATCAATGTAATACAAATAAAAAGTACATACAAATTCTTATTCTATGGCAACAAGACCGGCTCCTTCTTAAAGAAAATGCGGATTACTTGCACCTGGCTAAATTCAACACTACGAAAAGTACATAATACTTACAGGTATAAACTATGGCAGCAAGGCCAAAGAGTACGACGTTTATCAGATGCGCCACCCGTTCCTTCTCGAAGTAAATGCGGATGACTTGCAACGGGCTTGGCTCGGTGAAGTCGGTGGCGCTGGTTTGTGACATGTCCGGTTGTTCCGTCGATATTGCGTAGACGTAGCTGTAACAATAATTCAGTTTTATAATTGAATTAATTTATAATTCAATCCGCATCATTCTGGTTGCCATAGAATGACGACATTCTATAATATTCTTAAAAAAACGCGAAAATCAAAATTTTGTTATGTGTTTTGGTATACAAATGTTTAAGAAAAACCCCAAAGAAAAGTACGCAATTTCATGTTATTATAATAGAGAAAGAAATAAAGAAATAAAATGTTTTCAACGTTTGAAAAGAAGAATAATCGAACAAACATTGATTCCCCTTTTTCTTAACTTTTTTACATTCACAAAATGACTTGCATATTAAAAACAATCAATTCGCACACTTATCTTGTCATGTATATAATGCAATGATAATAATATGCGATAATCTTCGCAATCGAGGTAAGCTTAAAGAATGTGGACAAATTGCGATTAACAAAACGCGATACGTAATCAGCAAAGATTATCATATAGATGTGCCACTTTATTACCTTAATATATGTTTTTTTTAAATATCATTGCATTATATAATATGAATTGAATGTCACTCCACAACTGGCAATGGTCTTTTGCGTCGAAGGGTTTGGGTTCGATTGCCACGAGTTGAAAATTATGATCTGATGAACATTGTAATTTTTACTGTCTGGATGTTTATTTATCTATAGTAAAATTCAAAAAAGTATGTATAAGTATGTCTATCAGTTATCTAATGCCTCTCTCCCCAACCGATAACGGCCATTGTGGCCAAACTCAACAAAGTCTGGCAAGGTACGCAGGAGTTATTACAGTGCATTAGTGTGTGTGCAACGGGTGCACTCTATGTTCCTTTACTCTCATAGCCCGATGGAATGACAGATTGACACAACCGGAGAGAGTTCAGGCAAGACCGACGTGGTTTTACGTGCTCTCCGAGGCACGGGGGTGTTCCAGATGGCGTAGTGTTTGTGTCTTAGAATATTTATTTATTTTAAGAGTTTATATTTATTATTAGTAAAAAAAGGCTACAATTTGATGTACAAAATGTACCTGTATGGGTCTGGCTCCAGCAGTGGAAGGTCTGAGAAGTTCAGCGGCAGGTAGAAAGCGTCCGCCACGTACTTCTGCGCGTGGAGCAGCGAGCGGACCTGCACCGCGACGAGGCCCACGCCCACGCCCAGCAGGAGGCCCAGCAGCGTCGTCATGTTCGTCTGGTTCATCCTGAGAAAGTAGCGCTGGTACAGCATCTCCACCTGAAAGGGGAATACGTTTAACTTTCGCCGGAGAATGTTAGTTGTAAGCATTCATTTAAGGAGTAAATATTTTTCATTCTTTATTGCAAAGGCTATCATCGCGAGCAATTTGATGGTTATATTATTTCCAATTTACACATCATGGTAAATTGAAGCTGAAGATGCTATATTACTGGACTGTTTTAAAAATTCTTTCACCTTTCGAAAGCTACATTATCCACGAGTAACATAGGCTATATTTTAGGTGTTATAACATTATGGTGCGCGCCAAACAGCTACTATTATATTTATATTTTATAAAATATAGTCTTTGTTTGTCCTGGATAATGTAGCCTACTTATAGTGAAAGAATTTTTAAAATCGGTCCAGTAGTTTTTGAGTCTATTCATTACAACCACAACAACAAAATTTTCCTCTTTATAATATTAGTATAGATGTAGATAACGATTTTATTGAACTTGTATGAGACTTCCCACTACTATATTATATACAGAGTTCCTTGTATTATTGCCGGCACGATACACAATTGTGAAATGAAATAGACATAAGTCTCTCTGGGTTCCGAGAATCGATGGAATATAAATGCAAGATGCATTTTACTTGCAGCCACACTTGACTATTATACATTCTAAGAATTATTTATTTGCTAAACTTTCTTGTGATATTGTACGAGTATATGTTATGGACCAATTGATTAATGTGGGCATTATTTATAATGCCCGGGAATTTAAAAAATGCCGATATACGAGAGACGATCTATATCGGGCCAAGTGATTGATTGTTATCTAAACTTCTTTATTTATCAGACTGACTGGTTATGGTAATTTGATAATAGAACTATATTGGATCAAGCGCAGATAAAGAAAGCGTGTTTGTTTCGTTTTGTAAAGATTTGGATTATGATTGGAAGCAGACGGATTCTAAGCTTCAACCAAATAATAGGTTTGATTATGTAAATTGTTGAAATATAGTTTTTTATTCATATGTGGAACAAAGAAATGTCGTGTTTAAGAAAGTTAAGTATTCGTGCTTCTTGTAAGCGTTTTTAAAAACTGTGAGAAACAAAGAGAATAGAAATGATATACCGTATTTTATTACTCCGCCCGAGAGGCGATTGACGTTATGTATAATGCCCGGACAATTTAATTATTTGAACAGTCGTCATCATCTCAAAATTATTATTTTTCATAATACCCGGGCTTTGTGTATAACGACATATTTATCATAATATGGTCTATAACAGTATACGATCACTATTGTTACTGTAGTCTTCTTAGAAATATTTATTTAATGCACTTATAAACTTTTCCTTCTTTCCTTCAACGAATAAGCTTATTATTTACACTATTTGATCATTCCTTGTATCAAAGTCTTCGACCTGTATTCGAATTATATTGTATGTTTTACTTGTCTTATTTGATACAAGTTCTTATTAAATAATCGAGAGCAGTAACAAATACTGGAGCGAATTAAAGATTTATTGCTAGTTTTTAATTTAAAGATTCTTAGGACAACTTTTTTTTACTACCCTCGGATTTTATATTTCCCTAAATTTGTTTGACTCAAACCACATTCCTCTTTTTTATGTGTAGTTAAAATATCCAATAATCTTATCCTTTAAAACTGCTTCTTTTAGGTTCCCGTTCCCGTTTACCTGAGACGATGAATCAATCGTTTAACATTTGTACGAGGCCAAATTCACGTTAGACTTTAAATCGAAGTATAAATGTCCCAAATAAAAAATATACAAATTGTAGTCGACCCTAATTTCGATGTTAAACGCTAATTACCTGGACTATAATACACATATTACTAAGTCATTACCACAAACTGTGAGGTCATGTAATTGATTATTCAATACAAGATTGATGGCCGATGTTATCAATCAAACCGCAACATGTTCCTGTAACTGAACAATAATTACTCGTGTTGTATATGTGATTAAATGTTTGTTAATGCGACGTACATGTAAAGTTTAATCTCCATCCCCAAGAGACGTCGGTTTGCTCGGTCTCATAGTCGAGGTGGCCGGGCGATTGAATGTTTGTATGTAATTTCATAGACAAATAGTTCGATGATGAGAAAAATTAGTAGGGGGGTTACTATGAATTTACTATGAAGGGTACATATGAATATAGCCAAGTGTAGTATTAAATGAAAGGTACCGATTTATGCATTACAACGGTCGGGGCGAGCCACTAGTTTATTTATTTTTGATAAAATTTATTTCATGCAACTAATTTCGCAATGTAAATCCTGCTTGTTCACAGTCCACCAGCCCATAGGCCACATAAGCGCCAGGCCAATCCTAATAGATACAATTCAGTGGTTAAACTAGAACATTTATCGAAATAGTCATATTAAAGAAATGTCTTAAAATCCTTACCAAATGAATGAAAAATTGCTTACGGACACTACAACCATTACGGATCGCTGTTATTGTCATTAAATAGTAAAATACAAAGTTTGACTCGATCAAAGTATCAATAACAAGACGGTGCTTCATAAAGAACTTGATAACTTCGGTATTAAAAGTTGTATGCATAGCAAACTGTACAATTATTTATCTCGGATCGAACGAACTTGATACTTTCTAACTGGGGATGATGCTGTTATTATTGGATATAAGGTATTTTTATCAATAACAACTATTTACTTGCAAACTAAATGTAACCATTTTAGCGCGAATCTGATATCTTTAATCAACAATGAGTGATTACTAGAAAATATATATTTGAACCAGTTATGTGGTATTCTAAGGAACAAGCTATATTACTGAAAAATTTTATCAAATTCATTCAGTGTGTTCTTGTGTTAAAGAATCACAAACAGACATATACATTTTCACACCGCAATTATAATATTATATAATAATAATAGTAAAAAATAGTAGTTATACTAAAATATAATGGTTTTTAAATCTTTCGTTCTACGGTTTTTGTGTGACTGAGAAATAAACTTAAGAAACTTTCACATTTATTTTTATTTTTAAACAAACATTCAATTCTGGAATTTCGTTCGGTGTAAAGTGTTCAAATAACCGTTTACTTGCCTTTGACACCGGCTCTAAAGAAAAATAAGGTTTCTATAGAATTCCAATACAAATTCTATCCATTTATAATTTTCTCACAACCTACACACTTTGAACGACCAAGTTAACCCAATAGTTGAGTACTTCAGACGTAATCAATATAAATAAAATTTGTAAGTTATTTTTATAATTAGGAGTTTGTACGACATATTATAAGACACAGTGAAAGCCGAGTGTCGCTTCCAAATTGGACTAATCTTATATTTTTTAATCTCTTTAATACAGAGTTTAAGATTAGGCAGTTTGAAAATAAAACTCTTTATAACACTCCCGAAAACACATTGCGGAATTAGCGTCGACATAATAAACCTCAAAACACTAACTTTAAAAAATACGGTTGAATTGAGAACCTTTTTTTGAAGTCGGTATAAAATCTTAAAATTGGATAGAGCTCTACTCTATCGAATATATAAACGACGGAAACCGCAGGGCACAGCTAGTCAACAATCAAAATACTAAACCCAGCTTTCAACAGTAGATATGATATCACAAAGTTATGCACATTAATACAAAATTACATTCAAAAGCTCAGTCCTTCATAATTTAGCGGGCTCCAAGTAATTTGGTACACGCAAAGTCAGTCGAGAATAACAAATCTGCAAAACGGCCTTTGACCGACTGCCTCTTTGCGAAGTTGAAATAATATCTTGACGTTAAATTCGCCATATTAAATTCAATGTGAAATATCTTTGAAGTTGATTGAATTGCCTCACGAAATGAGCTTTAGGTGAGCCGAAATTACGCGGCAAGCGGTCGAACATTGTACAAAACTGTTGATTGCAGACAAATTCGAGGACTACAGATATATATATTTTCCAATCATAATTTTGTCTCAGTCAGCCTTAAGTAAGTTTGTATAAGAAGGAAAAAGACAAAACTAAAAAGCAATCGTATATGACGTACAGTCAACATTGCTTTTTAGTTTGGAAATCCGATAACGTAAAAAAATCATCAGAGTAAATAATTAGTTTTTGGAATAAAACTCAATATTATCGAAATGCTTTTAACGACCACATATTGAATAGTATTCCACGAAATGATGAACACAGAATCAAAATATTATATGAACTCTCATAATTTTCCAGATAAGAGAATTTGTAAATAACCATAACCAAATTAAAAATTCACCGAACCACGCCAAATACATTAAATTCTTTTTCAAAAATTATGCAACAATTTTGATACAAATTATTTTTCGTCAAATATTTTTCAGTACAAAACTCATTTAATATACATAGTTTAATAATAACATTTTGCCAAAAAATATAACCGACGTCCTCACACTAAAATGTATAAAATAACATTGATTTTATTTTTGAAATCTAATCAAAGTCGGTGGTTTATCCATTTTCAATTTAACAAGATTTTACCCATCAAAGCTTGCTATTCCTTTACATCAGAGTTAGTCCCAAAACAGTCTCAGTCTGAGAGTTTAATGTGTAGAAACATAATTAAAACTTAACCGTAGAGCTTATTCTGTTGATTTTCGAGGCATTCCCTAGAATATATTCCATGTATCAGACTTGAACCAAATTTGATGTTTTGGGATCACACTTATACTACTCATTCAAGTGCAAAATTATTTTCCAAATCGGTTCATAAATGCCGGACACATGCATTAACATAACTTTATGACTTTTTTTTAAATTCGGTCACAAAATGATAGGTTAGAATAGACAAGTAGATAGGCAAGTAACCCTGATGTACTGGGTGCTCTGAACATTATTGTTCCCAATCTCGATAGGCAACAGGGATCTAGAGGAAAATTTTTTGCAGTTCCAGACTCACGTACTAATGTCTTGAAATTTGTACCCCT
>LQNK01000764.1:23181-45295 GCA_001586405.1 Phoebis sennae
CTAGTAAAATAAATAAATCTATTTGCTAACCCTACAAGTTCATAAACCAAAACCGATTACATAAGTGGTAGTTGAAACCTGGACAGATGGGCAGACTGAAAATCAGCGCTGTGGGTGTAAAAACCTAGCAGCATGGCTGAGTCTGCCCAATTGCCATGCTATAATTTTATTTTATTTTCTTATTTGTTCTGTACAAATGGCAATAAAGCTTTTTTTCTCTTTCAATCAAAAATACAGTATGAACATTTTATTCTAAACATCTTCCATCCTCGTCAAAACACACTCCCTCCCTTTATTACACTCTTATTTAACGATATTTTTCACATCATCGCCACCAAATTGACTTTACGAAAAATTGTAAATTAATTTTCTTTGAATAAATTTCCGTTTCACCTTTTCACAGGAAAATCTCATCATACGCTCTTGACGGCAATTGTAATATTTTAATATTTGAACACGGTATTGTGTTACGTTATGGAAAATTTATGAAATGGGGATACATGTTAATGGTGTAGGTGTAATTAAAATTATCTAAGAGATACAGAAAAAAGGTTAAAATGAGGAGTATCTATTTTGAAAAAAATTTTGCCCACGTTTTTATCTAAGAAAATTAATCAAATTTTCTTTGAATGCACTGTATTTTAAACCAACTTTCAAAAAAAGTGAGGTTGTTCTCAATTTGACCGTATTTTTTTAGTACATAAAAAAGGTTTATTTGTTCCATATAACCGTTAAAAACATAAAATGCACGTTTCAATATCCTTACTGACCTGACACTTCATCCAGGTCCAATAAAAGGGGTGAACCAATGTTAAATTATGATAAAATGGAACAATTTCACTGCATAGACTACAGGGAATTCGCCTTATTAAGGCAAATTTGAAGACAGAGCGCGTCTCAAGCGGGCACGGCGGATACCGGGCGCTCCCAACGAGCTTATTATGAGATCGCTCTTTAATTAACTAATTACTGCCATTTTGTTCGGAGCTATACCACGGATTGGGCAAGTTTCGTTGCGTTTTACATATTTTATAAGATTTGATTTATCTTAGATATTAAACATGTATATTTAATCAATTTTTGATGTTAATTAACGTCCTTTTCTTATTTTGGTTCATTATCCTGAATCGTTTATAAAAGTTGTAAAATTATTTTTTAAAGAAAATGAAAAACTCTTTATTCTATGAACATATAAATGGTTAAAGTTAAAATGAAAAAAAATCTTATAATGTATTTTACACAAATGACGACCTTATCACTTTAAAGCGATCTCTTCCAGGTAACCTTTGTTAGTGCAGAGATAGTAGTAGCGGCATAATAATACACTACTGTTACATATACGTAAATAAAATTACATATGACAAGGATACGGCTATCTATCATCCACCAAGAGATGCTTCTCGATTTATGGGACACCCTTTATAATATAACATTCATGCAAATCTAAAGACAGTGCACGTCTCAAACCGAGCACGGTGGTTACCAGGCGTTACCAACTAGCTTATTATGAGATCGCTCTGTGACGAACTAATTACTTCTATTTGTTTGAAGTATTTCATGCACATGGCTAATTTTTACTTATCGCTTAGCAATTTATAGTCAGCAATCTTAAGCTAATTGATTAAAAATTAAAGCTTGCTAAAAACCTACAGAAAGGTTGTGCAGTTGCCCACATTTAGTTTAATATATTGTTGCAAGTAGATATAGCTTAATTTCTTCAACAAACATCGAAACATAAAATCAGCTACTCGTCTATTTACACAGTTCCACAAAGTTTCGGACGTTACAGTGTATACAAACGAAATGTATCATAGTACTATTAAACAGCGTTAAAATCATACAGTATTTGCACGGTTTTTGACGTTTGAAAAACAGCCTTAGGACTGTCACGAATTCTGTACACGAAATCAAAATGGCTTTTGAAAGAGAGAGTGTGTGTTTATGTTTCACATTATTAGAAATTATTCCTATTTAAGAAAGGAAGCATTTAAAACGCAACATATATAATCGACATTTTTCGACGATATTTTTTAAAATTTAATACTAACAAATTTTCGTCAACCTTGAAAGACATGTTTCACAACGCGAACGGAAAATGTCGACATTTGTCAATGAAAATTTGGGAGTTTATGCAACGACGATGAATTCTTTAGACTGTGCTTTAAATAAATATATATTTCATACAAATCTCAAGACAGGACGACGAGCTTACTACGAGCTACGGGTTCGTTGTTTAATCAACTAATTACTGACATTCGATCAGGATAATGCCTCGGATTTGAGAAGTTCTTTAACATCAATTCTAACATTATAAAGAGTTTGTTTATGGAATACCTTTGCGTTTTGTATGCATATTTGTAATGTTTATTCACTTTCAAAAAAGGAGGTAGTTCTCAATTCAACCGTATTTTTTTATATATGTTACCGCATTTTTGAGTCCATTTTTATCTACAGTATTAACATTACCTACTTCCCCTTCATGCGGCATTACGAAATTCCACCTGTACAATACTTGTTACTTTATTTGTGTAGATAACATCAAAACACGAACTCTGATACTCGTCTGTTGACATTAGCTCAAAGAAGGTTATTGTGTACACAAGACAAAGCGGCCAAATATTGTAAACTAGCTCTGTCCCGCGACCTCAGCCACGTTCAGATCCATAATCCAAACAAGCCTCAATGTTGTGTTTCCTTTTGAACCGACTTTCAAAATAAAGGAGGGGGTTAATGGAGTAAGGTCCACGGTTGAGGTTTAATGATGTATAATATATCAACTGAATTGTGACTAGATGATGTGATTACCCTTAACAGGACACTAAAACGGAAAAATAAAAATTTTTGCCAAATAATTTAATCGACTTCCTCGCTCTAATAAAAATTTTTGCCAAAAAATAGAACCGACTTCCTCGCTCTAAAAAGTAGAAAATAACTTTTATTTCATTTTTGTTGAAATCTATACAAAGTCGGTGCAAAATCTTGTTAAATTGAAAATAGATAAGGCACCGACTTTGTATAGATTTCAACACAAATGAAATAAAAGTTATTTTCTACTTTTTAACCGACTTACAAAAAAAGGAGGAGGTTATCAATTCGACCGTATTTTTTTTTTATGTATGTTACCGCATATCTCCGGCGTTTATGGACCGATTTGAAAAATTTTTTTTGCATTCGAAAGAGTAGAGTTGAAATCTATACAAAGTCGGCGCCTTAATCTATTTTCAATTTAACAAGATTTTGCAGTGGGTTCTATTTTTTGGAATTTTTTTTTTCATTTTTATTTTAAGATAAGAGCTCAATAATATTATGAAGTTTGTATTGAAGCTGATTAGTTTATAAAATCCAGAATCGCTACAGGCTGACATAGCCGCTGTGCGAATAAAACCCTTTAATTAAGGAAATAAAAAAAGTCTCACACAGAAATGCTAGATAAAAAAAAGTAAAGGAGGAGTATAGTTTACACCCCTCCGTATGAACTTTTCGATACCGTTTACTTGGATAGTCCCTTTTCTTGTGGAATTTCCGGAGTAATGTTTTTTGTCTTTTCTCTAGTCCCAAACTATGTACGTTCAAATCAAAAAATCACCCAATTGCCCGTCATCAATTCCCTCATCTTCATTCAAGCCGGCAAGGCATCTGCGACACTTTCATATTATAGATGTTCATGGGCTGCAGTCAGTCACTTAACATCGCGTAAAACGCTCTCCACTTGACTGTTGTTACGTAAAAAATATAAATTACATACTGACCTAATTCCTACTAATATTATAAATTTGAAGGTTTGAATGTTGAGATGTTCGAATGTTTTTGTGCCAATCATCCGGCAACTACTAAACGAATTTTGATTATATTTCGTATAGGCAGGATATTGGTTAGATTAAGTGATAGGGCACGTTTTATCTCTACAAGCACAGAATTGCACGTGAGCGAAGCTTCGGGCCGCAGCAGTATAAAATGCAACTTTATTTGCTCTAGTATGAACATACATTTAGGTACAATTCTGTTGACATTACTCCACAAAGACTCGGCACATTGTTGTGTATCCAGGATAAACCGACTAAGACAATAAACACGCGACCCCCGACCCCTGTGCAAACTCTCAATGGATGCTTATCCAACCCTCAACCGAACGGATAATAAGATCAAATCGAATGCGGACTGTATTCAGTGGAATAACGAGAGTATTGTTTTATTGTTTAGGTTGTATCTTCTGATATTATGAATGCGAAATTTTGCGATATATGTGTCTTTGTTTCTCTTTCATGCAAAAACTATTGAACCGATTATGATGAAACTTGGTATACATGTAGGTAAGGGTTCAAAATAACATATATGCTACATTTAATCCAGAATGTGGCACGGGTTCAGAAGCTACGCAGGTGACACCGCCCGTGCAAGCTAGATGTATACAACTACTTAAAAAAAATATAGTTATATAACAGGTACAAAATATTGCATATAGGTAAGGGTACAAAATAACATATAGCTATTCTAAATCTAGCAAATTCCATTTCATATAGTTGAATTGATCCTAATATTTTGCTATTGCTCCATTCCATGGTCAAAAATAAAAACAGAAGTGTGTCAAAGAATAATCCATTACTCAGAATGTGTGAGGATTTTAATGAAATGTGTACAGATAATGTATATTTTATACATTATCTGTACATATTTCAATTTTTTAATTTGTAAATTTAAATAATTTAAAAAATATATATAATTGCATCTAAATAAATAAAACATATCTTCATTGAAAGTTTATAAAAATTATATAATTAATTTATAATGTTACTGTAATTGAAATTAAATTAATCTACTTTGTTATATATAATTCACGTCAAAATTAACTGTAATATGTTGTGCACAGAAACTTCATATAAACTTCTCTTTCCTTCTTTCTTTCATAGTTTTGAAGACAAAGAATCACGTAATATAGTTTTGGAATGCGATCGATGCCCTCATATTTTTATATTATGTTAAGTCATATTTTAATGCTTTAAGATTGGATGCTGTAACTATACAACAAGAATATCGAATAACAATAACGAATCCACGGCTGATAAAATAAACAACACGGTACATTGGACACTGATTACTACAATGTGACATTATCTTCTATTGGAGCATGATTGTATTTACTAACCTTTGTTTTCTTATTATTATTTGATTCATTAATAGAAACAAGAAAAAGTATCAATTACACTTTTAAGTAGATTTCTATTAACAGCTTGTTAACTGATAGTTGATTTAACGTTTTAGAAATATATCTTTTTTATGTTGGTTTGAAATGCAATTGCTATGTTTCCCACTGAGAAATATTATATTTTATTTATCTTCTACATATATAAAACAAAGACGGGTTTGTTACAACGCTTATAAATCGAGATCTGCTGGATCAATTCGGCAGAAATTTCGTAGGGGGATAGCTTAGTACCAGGAAAAACACATAGGATACTTTTAATTCCGGAAATCCCACGAGAATTACGGGCGATACAAGCGGGTGAAACCGCGGAGCACAGCTAGTATGAAATACTTCATGTTAAACGCGTCCGCCTCAGACACACATTCGATGTAAAGTTTCTCATATAAATACAAAGAAAAAGGCCCGCAGTACGTACACCTGACACGACCCGCGCGCAACCCGCGCCCGGCTCGCAACCGCTGTGTGTGTGAATCGGCCATAGTTTTGGAAGTAAGATAAAACGATGGTGTTTCCTTATAGAAAATTTTTCATAATTATATAAATACTATTCGTACTTCTAAAAGAAGATTCCAACAAGAAACTAAATCTAAACATTCTCATAAAAATTGTTTTTAACAAATTTCAGCCTAATTAGGCTGTCCCTGAGGATACCTCATTTAGCTACATAGAATCTTCTAGAACACACAATGTATAATGATCACAATAACAACGAAGGTTTATTACATTCATCCGATAATTGTGGGATAATTGGGATAAATATTTGCCCCTTAATTGTGTCGCCTTTGGCCAGTGATAATTATCGTATGATAATAACATGAATATAATATATATAAGAAATAATTAACAAAAATACGGTTTTCATGAGTTAATAAAGGGTTAATTAATAATTGCTAGTGTTTTTATATCACATGTTAAATATATCATTGGAATTGTAAGTAACAAAATTAAACCAATATTACACTACCTTGTACCGCAGATAATATTATACTATACTCTTGTACTAAACATAATGAAACCTCTTTTCTATCCACGCGATCTTAGACGCCATATTTACCCTAAGAATTTCTTCGGGTTAACTACAAACAACAGCTCAATTTTTTTTATCAATTATCCTGCATATCGACCGATATATTGACGTATTTTAATACATGTTTAAAATATCAATAATGACTTGACTTGACTTATGGTCCTGAGTCCCCTAGGTGGGGCAGAGGGCGTCTACAGTGCTCGATCGGTCTTGGGCTACGCGTTTCACCTCGGTCCACGTCAGTCCTATCGCCTTAGCCTCAGCTGTCACAGAGCGTCGCCAGGATTGTTTGGGACGGCCACGTCTTCTGCGTCCTTGAGGAGTCCAGTCTAGGGCTTGCCTCGGTATATGACTAGGATCTCTTATAGTGTGTGGCCAATCCTTTTCCACTTGCGTCGCGCAATCTGGTTGGCAATCGGTGTTTCCTGGCTGAGTTCCATTAGGTGTTCGTTGGAAACTTTCTCAGGCCAGAAAATCCTTAAAATCTGCCGGTGACATCGGTTGACGAAGACCTGGATCCTTTGCGTGATGTCTTTGGTAACCCTCCATGTTTCACACCCATATAACAATAAAATATCAATAATACAAGCAGTATAATTGTTAATATGAAAGTAACATGAGAAACGTGCGTGAGATTTTGGTTTCAATCTTGAATTTTAATGTTAAATACTTAGTACCTTTTCTTTATGAATTGTTTGTGAGATATTTTTACTTGCAATGGAGCAATCTTACGCTTTGCAGTCTCCATGTATATATATATATAGGGAAAAAAGAAAAAAAAATACACAGTATAGAATGGTCAGAAATGCACAAATATAGATCGTTTTTAAAATGAAATATATTCTTGTGACAATCGATGCCGGAACAAATTTCAAAGCCCATTCTAAAAAACACAAAAATTTGACACAAAGTTTAATTAAATAACAACCCCATACGTCTCACAAAGTACGCGAACAATAAAATTCAACGAATTAATTATAAAACTCCCATATAAGGGTGTACCTTGAATAATTAATAATTTACAATTAAATTACCGAAGCGTCGTATAAAATATTAAAACGTCTTCATTTTCCAAGCTTCGCTTTTAAGATCCCAATTACATGTAAGCGAAGTACGTAATCCTTGTTTAACAGCTCATAAATATTATTATTATTACTCGCTATTAATAAGGTATTAACCTGTACTTTTACAATCATGGCTGAGGCCGTTAACATTAATTGAATATCTTCTTTATATATATAGTCTGTGGTGTAAAGAGTGGATAATAATATCACGTGTAGATAAAGGACGTTATAGAAAAATATATTTCATGTTAAAAAGTCCCTCGGTTTTCGAGATATTGCCTTCGGATTCTCAATAAAACAGAGCAAATTTTGTCTTAATTAGGTCGGGTGACCAACTGAAATAGCATCAAACTATACCACGTTATTCCGTAGTTAATGTTACATTTACGTCATATCACCGCTGATAAATTTCAATTTCAAATTTTGGACCAGCTCTCTAAGTTTAATATGTGATAATAGAACATTTAGTAGACATACTGTAGGTAGGTATATCTAATTAAGCTCCTTCCGCTGGCACCGGGGGGTTCGCGGAAGAATGCTACGGCGTGCCCGTGAGCCCCCCACAAGGCGTGTGAAGGAACATCGAGGGGTTTTACTTGGTGCAAGTTCGACGTAACCCGGTCGCTTCCCCAGACGGCCAGGTATGCAAAGGCATTTCCCCTCGTAAAAAAAGGGAAAACTAATTACTGTCAATCATCAAAGCAAATCAAATAATGTTCAGTATGAGCGGAAAATGCGAAAATACTGTCGTTATTAGCCCATATGAAAATGTCTTTCATTACAGGTCCTGTCCGGGTGAACGGCATCGAAACCTTTCAATTTTACTCGCTTTTCGACGTACGGTTGAACTAAAATTTTGCATCTGTAGTATAAAGCTGGACGTTCACATACCGGCATCGTACGCAACGGGCTTCACGGATCGTAATATTCTTTGTTAGAATGTCATATACATATAGCGTCCTTTCACCACGTCGTACGGATCGCATTTCTATACAAATAATGAATCCGCTACGTACGATACATATATGTGGACGCGTAGCTTTAGTAAGATGTGATAACTCGATCGCGGTAATGGACGGAACGCGTATCTTAATTTTGGTTCCTATGCTTAAAAAGATGCACCATCGAATCAAAAAAAAAATATAATTAATTATAAATAAAATACTTTTTAAACGCGCACTTTACAGCGAGCGTGGTCACGGGCCACGCTCACTGTAAAGTGCTCGAAACGTCGTGTTAAATAATAATGTAAAATAATGTATAATAAACCGCGTTTAAAATCCTTTAAAAAGTATTTTATTTAAAATGGAAAGTACTCGCGTTAAAACAAACACAAGATTATACTATAATTAATTATATCCAACTAGCTGTGGCCCGTGGTTTCACCCGAATATATAGCCCGTTCCCGTGGGATTTTCTGGACTAAAAGTATCCCCTGTCCTTCTCCTGGTCCTGAGCTATCTCTTTACGAAAATCTGACGACTCAGTGCAGAAGATAAGTGTTGTAACAACCGTCTTTGTTTTATTTATATATAAGGTGTTAAATAGCATAAAAATAAATCACATTAAAAATACAAAGTCTCGCCGACCCTCTTTATTATTTTTTACGTGTTTAGGAACACGTTATGAATGTCCTTTAAACGAATGAACATTAGCTACGTAACACGTAATACGTAAATAAATGTGGTGTATTTTTGCAAAAGTAAAATAAGCAAAGCTGTGTACTCACGTTCAGGTTGTCAAATCGGTGCGAGAGGCAGAGCGCCCGCAGCGGGCCGGGCAGGTGTCTGATCCAGGACTCGCAGCAGTTCTGCCCGTCGTCCTCGTCATCCTCCGGGCTGGGTCCGCCTCCGGGGTCGCCTCCAGTGTCTACAACAGGCATACAATCAGCATGGCTTGTAAAACAAAGTAACTGTACCCTACGGTTCTACCCACGAGGTCTATTAGTAGGGGAGCCCAAGAAGGGATTTCGGGATTTACTCGAGCGCGGCAGATTAATATATAGGGGGATACCTTGTACCTTAATAAGTATAGTCCTTTTCATGAACCCGCCTAGTAACAATTTGATGCTATAATTAATTTTTCTAGTGGTTGTTTTTGGAACGAAAGAAAGGTCCATTTCATGGCTTAAATTTACCCGTTAAAATAGTGAGATCTATGATGTAAGGGCAATCGAATTTGCGTGGTTCACAAACAAATAGAAGAAGCTTTTCCAGTTTATAACATTAGTATAGACAGTTTAATTAATATTTCAAAAGCAGAAGATTTTCATGTAAAACCCGTTCGTAGGACGAAAATCCATGATGTAATAATAACTTTTTGACAAAAAAAATAGAACCGACTTGTTAATTTGAAAAAAGATAAAGACACCGACTTTCCATTTTTTATTTTTCCATTTTTATTTTTCCATTTTCAGTGACATGTGAAAGGTTATTTGTTATATTCTCATTAGATGCAAGTGTCATCTTTTTTCTATACATCGACAAAAAGCGAAACCAAACATGTTTCCCGCCTTTCTGCTGAATTTCATTATAAACCAGTCATTGTACACACTTCGCTACCTCCACATAAACAAAGGTACGTACGAACCCTATTCAATAACAAATAAAAACGAGACCATTGTTCGCACGCGACAAATCCGTATTCAGAGTCAGACGATGTATTGTAAACATACACATATATTATAAAACTAGCTGTGCTCTGTGGTGGCACCGAGTAACTCCATTTTTTCGTGTCAGAGCGGGACGTATATGGAATTTTGCAGAGTTCTATGTAATTTTGAAAGTCAGATCAGCAGTTGTTGTTTTAAATCAGGTTTTGGGTACGTGTGAGTTCTTGTCTCAAATCAGTCAGCGGGGAGTGAGTTGTTGTTGCAATTCAGGTTTTGGGTATGAAGTGTGAGCGGAGGGTGAGTTCTTGTATCGAGTAAATAAAGGTTTAATTGTAAAAGCGGGGCATTTTTGTTCACGTTGCGGACAGGGGGACGGAAAGCCTGAAAGCGGGACGTACTTAAAGACAGGTCTAAAAAAACAAAACCCCGCAACACACCGGCTAGGTCTAGGTAGATCTGTAGACATGTATAAACATGGAACTTTAGATCTGGTCTATTATTAGAAGAGGCATCATACAATTTATCAACTTGCTTCAAACACTTCCCCAAAAACAGTTCGAGAGCTAGGGCCCTTACTTAATAATACCAAGGAAATTGATCACTTATCCGTGTATTATCCCTTGCTAAGATAATAATTTAAATATTGATAAGGATCCTTGCGTACTTTAGAGTTATTGATAACATAAAAAGCCCTATTTCGATGTACAGTTTATATTTAGAGACAAGAGAGTGATCAACTTTCTTTAGTCAGATTAAGACTTTTTTACGTCAGAACAAATCACTGCTAGTCATTACATCTATAAAGCAAAGGGAGGGTAGTTGGGTCGTGATGTCAAAAAGACGTTCGAGCACCAAGATGCCATCGGTACCAATGCACCCAGACACTGAACGCACCTCTATCCGTTTATAGATCGACGACAGCTATCAAGTAACAACTGACATTTGCATAGAAATACAGCTCCAAACCTTGAATTTACATATATTTTATGAATTTTACCTGCCTGGTATAATATATATAATAAACCGACGAAAACATTCCGAACGCTCATTGCTAATATATTCCGTATAGAATTACTCTTCAGGCCGCGTAAAAAGATTCGTATTACGCAATTACCCTTTACCCGATCTGGTCATACAGAGTAATTTGCCCTTTGACGACGACGTAATCGTTATTTGAGAGTTATTCTGACTTAACAACCGCTGAAGTATCGATAAATATCGTCTTTTTATCGATATACCCATGCTATATATGTAAAAAATATTTAGGGAAGATTGTCCTTTTATAAATGGGTAATAATATAGCCATATTTTTTAAACCAAAACTGATCACACATTGAAAAAATCTAAAATATACTTAATGCAAACTAGCATTAGTTATCTACTTTTTCATAATATGATAACAGTCTATGTTGATCAGGGGTACTATAGGTTAAAATGGTCTCGAATTTTGGAGCCTATTCAATGCAAACAAACAAACAGTATAATATAGAAGTAAATATCGGTATAGAATTACTCGTTTATAGGCCATGTAAAAAGATCTGGTCACACAAAGACCGTAATTTGGCCTTTGACGAAAATGGTTATTCCGAAGTTATTCTCGTTAAGTATCGATAAATATAACCTTTATTCACATACATAGGTATATTTAAACCACGTATCGGGTGTTGGTATAAAATTTTTGATATTTAAGTACTGTAGAATTTTTTAATGTATGTCTAGTAATGTCATGCATTTGAAGAGGTTCTTTTAACTAATTTAATTACTCTCTGGTACTATATTATCTGGAATTAGAGGTTCATGGAAATCATGGAAGGTTTTAATGACATCAATTTCCTCAAAAAATACACAATTTACTTCACTAAAGGAAATCCTCATTACAAAAAACAAATCCAAAAGTACCTAACCTTATAAAATAACTTTTTTCATTTATTTAATTAAAGGGCTTTATTCGCACAACGAATATATCACAAAAGACCCTACAATATACCTCATAAATTCAAATCAAAGCTCTGCTTTCTTTAAGATGAAGGATGTAGTGAAAGATACAAAGTGATAAGATACACCTCACAGTCGAACACACACGTCTATCATCGTGACACCTTTGAGAACATCATTTGATCTTCGCGCAATACAATGTTGCTAAAAATTGAAGCTTGGTATTCAAATCGAACAGCACGAACTAAAGAGAGTTTTTAGACAATGTGGAAAAAGAGAAAATTCCTTTATTTTTAAACGACTCCCTAAAAAACGAGCAGGTTATCAAATTGGAGGGTACTTTGTGACGTTAAATTTGACATTACCTATTTCTGACAAACAAGCAGTTGTAAATTGAAAAGTCACATTCGGGTTTATAAAATTCTATCCTAATATCCTATAATACGAGTGTTATAAATGCGAAAATTTGAAAGCATGTACGTATGTATGTTTGATTGTTACTCTTTTACACAAAAACTACTGAACTGATTATTTTGACTTGGTATACATGTAGAAAATCCAGACTACATTATAGGTTACTTTTAATCCCAGAATTCCTGCTTAAACACGCTTGTTTATAGCCGTCATGGTTTTGAAGACTGTTAATGACAGCGTTGACACAGTGTTTAAATCATGCAGTGGTTGGACGATTTGTGACGATTGCAAAAAACTAGTACTAGCCTAAATTGAACTCAAATTAGAAACTTTAAGAGCGCTCCATCAAATTGAATTCTATGAAGGGTTATTTCGTGACAAGTTTCGTGCCCAAAATGTCGTGTCAATGATGGCACGCGAAATATTAGTTCGTCACTCCTGTTCTGGTGGATTGTGCTAATCGAATAATTTGGGTCCATTAGGTCCACATAGGAAAAGAAACCATCATGAATAGTCTCTCAAGAATAGTCCATTCTATCTAATTCCAAACTCCGTGGAATTCTCAAAAGTTGCATTCTCAAATCGAGATCGCTGACTTTGAAATGTACAATGTATATCTATTGACAAAAGTATAATCCTTTAGCTGATAACATGTTTATTATATGGTTGTTTGTTTTATTCAGATTAAAGACGGCATTAGATTAGGTAAGAGCACCTATCAGACTATCAGTTCGTGTTCAGTAATCAAAGCTGAAACGTAAGTAGTTCAGTCAATTACATTGCTCCGCGTGCTAACAATCCTTAAAGATGCTCCGTAATAAGCAAGTAATGTACTGCGAGTATGAATTAACGTCGCATACATCTCTTGAAATATAGGTTAGATGTACATTGTCCCCAATTGCACTATGGTGCAAATTTATATCATAAACACTTCGTGAAATCGTTATCGTGACGTCAAATTACTTTGTACAGTACCAAAATGACGCTTTATCAATTTATCATACAAATTGACGCATTTGTATCTAAGTTTACATAAGGTCAGTCTAAACGATTTTATGTAATTTTCTAATTTTTCCCTATCTTTCCTTTTTTTGTTTTTTTTTTGTTTATATTAAGTAAAATCAATGAATAAATATGAAATACTTTTTAAATTTACTGTATAGAAAATTCAGAGACAAGCTGAGTGTTAAATTGTAAATTAAATAGAAATTTCCTAACAGTATATCTATTATGAGAGCTTTAGTAAATAATAATATACAAAAAACAAATCTCTATTTGGCATCAAAAATATACATTAAAATACAGGAAATTATAACTTTATTCCTAGTACAATAACGGGAAACTAAAAAAAATAACATACTTAAAAGTACAATACGATAGAATAACTCGCCTACTTGAATCTTACATTAATTTTATTTGAACTTTAAATCTATACTACCACTAAAACATTGAACATTATGAACCAATTTCACCAACGCTCTCGCCAGCTTTTCGCGCTTTCCAAATTTTTCGTAAAGCCCAAATCCTCGTAAGCCGGTTTTCGGAACACGATACGAGCAAACAAGTGCTCCCCGCTTTACCGAAGAGGTATTATCCTATGAGTAGTGAACGGTATAATAAAGTGACGGGAAGATGTGAAGATATAAAATAATGAGCTTATTAGGAGCGCATTTTGTGAGCTCTGTGCATACTTTTATCGAGTGAAAAAGGTGTCTACTAAGATAGGGTTCGGCAACCTTTTGACAGCGCCAATAATTGCAATTTACAACTTTCACACTTTTTTAAACAACCACAAAAATATGCCAAAGAAAAAAAGAAAGGAAGAAACAGTAGCGGTCGTTAGTCTGTCATGAGTTTGCTGTCATCTTTTCAGTGAAAAAAGAAACAAGAAATTAAGCCACGGTAAACGGCCGCAAATTCACATCTAGAGCCAACAGTTACTGACCCCTGTCCTAAGGAATTCTATATTCTTTCTGTGTCTTATTTGCGCCCCTTAGGCTCTGCGGCCTCTACCGGATCATCGCCAGGTTAATAATTTTCTAATTACCATACACAGATTAGCATTATGCAACTACTCTTAATGTACGCGGTTCACTAGACCTCGCATTGTAATGTTTAAATCAAGACCTTTTATTTGATACCACGCTTGGCTATAATCATATATCCCCTATCAAGTTTTCATTTTCTTTGGTTTAAAATACTTGCCTACGAATTTTTTTCAAGATCGGAAAAATAATACTCAAGTTATCCTCGGACAAAGTTTTATATCTTTACATACAAACATACAATCGCCCGGCGCGGCCATCTTGACTCTAAATATTACTGTAGTGTGTATTATAGACCTCGATAATTTTTATTAGCTCATCTACATGAATTGCCCTGAATATCAGACTTATAAAACCATAAAATGGAAGTTATTTACGATTATAACAAATTATCGGCGCGAGATTTATTCGGGGTACATATTAAAAATTCCCAATTGATTTGTTGAGTAGCATTGTGCAGTAAAACTCTTCGTGCGTAATTTACAAAGAAAAAAAGAAAAAAGTTTATTTGTCCCATAAACACACCGTACCCTATAGGATAACAATTAAAACTAAGACTTAAAATTAAAATGGTGCTGTACGGTATTGTCACGGGCCCAAACTAGGTCGTCACTCAGCATGTGCTGCAATGCCCCGGGGCTTTCGCAGCGCTGATTTTCAGTGACTCCTAAATCGACAATTACGTTTAAGTGCCAGAAATAATAAAAATAAAACTATAGATATAATAAGATACTATTATAAAGCGTAATTAATACTTATATATTATGCTATAGAAATGAATGTTTTACGGTAAATTATGTTAATTTATGCGTCTTCGAGAATGGGAGGAACTTAAACATGAACAAGATAATTTTCGTTAAATATTCTGTATTAATGTATGTATGTACTCAGCTTGTGAATCGTTCACGCGAGAGTCTTTATCTTTTCACGATACATTGAAGCGCATCCGCTTTCATACAAACTTTATCAATTTACAGGCATATCTTCTCTCATATGCTAGATTCATGTTCAATATTTAAACTTTATTTGATATTATACAAGAATTATTTTCCTATGCGTAATATATATTAAAAAGAAATAACTTTGATGAATACTAAAATTAAAAGAAAAACAGTAAATAATGTTATATTTCCGTTACGGTGCCTATTTATTTATGTGCATTTTATTGTAAAGAAAGCACGTGTCAACGAAAACTTGAAATTAGTATTTTTTCTTACCACAGCCACAGATAATATAATACTATACTCGCAGCCTTACTTACAATCTCCTCGACAAACACATTCGAAAATTAATAATCGCTTTTCAAAAAAACGTTCAAAAAATTCTAACCTCTGTTATAACCGGTTTCCTAAAATTCACATCTCAGTAAATAGCCGTTCGACATTGAAAGGAGACACAAATTTCATTTATTTCCATTAGGCACCATCAATACTTGCTCGCGGAATTCAATCAGTGAATATTTGAAGCGGTGCCGCCTTTGAGTTAAATACTGTATAACAGTGCGCAAATGAATCAAACATTTGGTATACCCCCTGTGTCAATGACCCTATGCCTTATTTTGAAATCTGTATACAATAATGAATCACCACTTCTCTTGTTCATTATTTCTTTTAAAACAAATAAATTATTAAGTTCTTATCCTTGTTCATCGCATCACAATTTTTTTAAAACAAACAATATGAAGTATTTTTAATTCAGTCAGAAATTACTTATACTCTTTAACTTCATCATCTTGTTTTTTTGAATAACTGAAAATCTTCTTGTACTTAAAATAAATATACATTTGGAAAAGTATGAAATTATTCTTTCCCCGTTCTCATGGGATTTGATCAAAACAATTATTCGAATTCTCCACGTCCTAACCATCCTTGAACTTCAACAAACAATTTAAAAAAATTGGTCCAGGTTTTGTTGAGTTCTGCATTTACCAACACATTCAGCGATTCATTTTTAAGAACAAAAACGAACTAACTTCTATGTATCAATTATGTAATTGTAAACCACCACCTTTTAATGAAATGAAGATTGTTCTTTGCACTGCATCAATCAAGTCATCCCGTATGAACATCTCAAACGTATGTTATCCGTCATAAACCAAGACTATTTGCTGGCATATCTCTGAGAGCATTCGTTTCACATTGATGCAGACTCCTGCGTTAATTGGCTTATCAGAGCGTACTCACAAAGGACGAAAGCTAAGCTTAACCCAGGGCTGGAGGAGCAAATCCGGTTATAACAAGCGTATTCCATGCTACTGCAATGGTCTAAACCGTATCTATATCTGTAGAGCCAGACAAAGCAACAGATAATGGGAAGCTTTTGACTATAAGCAACTGTATAAGAAAAGATTATTGTGCATTTAATAGCTATATTCAACCTTCACTTTGGTAGACATTAAAATCTATATAATAATATAAAACAACTTAGACGGGTTTGTTAAAACACTTATAACTCGATATCTGCAGGACCAATTCGGCAAGGAAAAAGCTTAGCACCATAGGAAGGACGACGACGACAGCTAGTTGAAAATAAAGTAAGAAAAAAAATATGTATATAAAAGATTAGTCGATCTTTGAGAAATAGTGTATCGTCTAACGCATACAATATCTAGCGGCCGAAAGGTAGGACCATTTTTGGGGAGGTTTTTGAGGCAAGCTGAAAACTTGTATAATGCCTCTTCGCTACTCACCAGCTAGGTCTACAGCTCCCTGTCGGTGTATAATAGGACAGACAAGTTTTCAGCTTGCCTCAAAAAGTCAAACACCCAAAAAAAAGGTCCTAGCTCCCGGAATACAAGTATGCCATGCCATACAACAAAACCAAAGTTATCGCAATAGTTGTATGCATTTATATTACACTGGGAAGTCATTTAAGTAATTGTTCCAATTTCCTTAACGATTCCTTTGAACAGAGCACTCCGCCCAAAGCTTCCAATATTCCAATGTCCACGGCTTTCAATTTATTTGTATAGTTGTGAAACGTTACCAATCAAAGGTATCAATACCTGAAGCTTATAGTCTTCACCACAGTAAACCCTCCCAACTGGGATATTGACATAGACTGATTGGTCAGATTAACCAAGCGCGCGTCGCTTCCATTTTTGGGGATTTAAAGATTAAAATATGAATCGAGCGATCGTTGCTCATGTGGGATTTCCAATATTGCGATATTAAAAATGCCTAGATTTCCCTAGGGGGTGGCTGTATCAGCTGTTTTATTGATCGATTTGTCTTTTAGGAAGATACGCTTCTGTCTTATGGCCGTTATCAATAATGTATCAAAGATTATGGATAGATTGTAATCTCAGATTAAATGACATTTGATTTTCAAAAGTCATAACAAAGGCTATCCGTCGACAGCATATTAAAGTCAAAGTAAGTGCAGATAGATAGATTTGCCTGCCTTTAGTAAGCAAAACAAGGGATCGATAGAATATTGAAAACGGCGGTTAATGGGCTTACAAGTTGCCCTATCCTTTCATCCATTCTTATTCTCCCACTTCTTTTTGTTAGTCATCAAACATTTGAACAAACCAAACATGCTTTTCATCGAGATGGCTTTTGTTATAGATTTATATCACCGGTGAGTTGATGCTGAGACTTTATTACTGAATTAAAGACTTGATTGTTTGTTGAACTATAAAAACGCAAAAATCAAACTCCTTCACCAAATCGCAACGAAAATGGAATAGTAAATAAAACTGAATTTCAATCCGAACCGAACCGTTCAGAAGCGCTTCCAAATGAATAATTTCGAGTGGAATATTCCCTTTGTAAATACAACAAGACTTGAAGTATGGACGCAACAAGAGGCATTCGGAGTGCAGTTTCAGAGTTACCTTCATACATTTCCTTTAATCCTGACATTGCGGACGGAATTATACGGAGTTTGTTAAAATAGGTAACAATGTTGCACATGTACTTCAAACGCGTTAACTTTCATTATCTACTTTGTATGCTTTGCTTGTATTTAATATAACATTAAGTCTGCCCCTTTTTAAATCTCGTTGGTAAAGCTTTTTTTCTAGGACACATATTATGTCTATTGTTTGAATAGTTTGTTCAACCTTTTATAGTACTATTTGTGTTTTTAGGAATAACATTTCTTTATGTTACAGGTGGCAAGTGGAGCATACGATTCACCTGATAATAGGTCACTGACCGCAGGCCGCAGCCCATGAAGATCTTCATCCTCAGATTCTGTCGCAGATGCCTTGCTGGCTTGAAAGGAAAGGGAGGGTATAAGGAGAGGATTAGTTATCGGAAATTGGGAGAGTAATAGAACAAGATGGGGGAGGGATGGGATGGGAATACCGGCCTCCAGTCCCCCGCTCACCGTATGAACAAACTGTAATACTGCTTAACGCCGATCTTCTGCTGGGGGTGGTAATTTCACCTTTGCGAGCTTGGCTATTTGTAGCAAAACACTACCTATAGAGTATTACCATTGTTTGAAATTTAAAAAAAGATTACTTTAAAAAAAAGAGGAATAGCGTTGAAAATGTGTAATTTAACTATCATTGAAATGAAATTCCAAAATGCACCTCAAATAGAGACGGAACAAAAAAACTGTTTGAAGAACACGAAATGATGTCCTCGAAATTGCATCGCCAGAAGAATTGTCTTGAATAAAATACGAAACAACTCTCGAAATTAACAACCTCGGTTTTCAAGTGAAGCACTGAAAAAATGAATAAAACACGTTTGTAATATTTGCTCGGGCAATTGTTCTAGATATTCAATTCTGTTATCTATTTTCTAGGGATATATTCGTATATCTTGAAACGATTCTGGCGAATATCGCTATATGCTAGGAATGTGCGGCTTTTTGAAAGAAGGAAAGAAAATTAATTGCCTACTAAACATAACACACACGCTTTTTGCGGTGTCTGCTCCCGTAGAACACAAATAATATGTATAGATAAATTCATCCACACAGACGCGCCCCACTTTTCTTCTTAATCGTGGACAGTATATGCAAGTAAGCTTCCGTTTGTGTGAAGTTATATAGGTTCACACTCATTACCCATGTGTGCACACGCACACTAAAATAAATAGACTAATCGGAAAAAATACTGCGGTCATAATAAAATATTTCCAAATTCAAAAATTGGTGGGGCGCTTCGTCATGGATGGCATTATCTATATGTAAGAAGTGAAATCACATTTCACGGCGCGATTTATGACTGCAGTGTGCACAGTTGAACGCGGATCCCGGCAACTTGCGCTGCGGACGCGGCGTTTTCAAATCGCCGATCTCCGGTGTCGTATCGGTTGCAAAACCATACAGTGCTCTGATCTCGTGAGATTCGAAGAAGAAATACTTCATTGCCAAAAATATAACTAATAATACTTAATCTAAACAATATACAAAAAGCACTTTAAAAAAACTATTATCTATCCCTTGTTTTGCTTACTAAAGTCAGACAAATCTATATATTTGCACTTACTTTGATTTCAATATGCTATCGACGGATAGCCTTTGTTATGACTTTTGACAATCAAATGTCATTTAATCTGAGATTGCAATCTATCCACAATCTTTGATACATCATTGAAAACGGCCGTATTATATATCTCCGTGTAGGTAAGATGGCACAAATGTAGAAGAGATAAAACTAAAGAGCTTCTATTTTATAAGGTTACGTAATTTACTAATGAGGAATGTTTAATTAAATCTTGTCCCTGTAAAAGCATCCAACGAAGGCACTCACCAGCGAAGCGACTTATAATTTCCTTTATTAACTGCACACATGAGAAAATCTTAGTTCTGTACCAACGGACTCATATATTATAAAAAAGCTTTATTACTACTGTAAACACAGTATTTTTACCACTATAAAATTATAAATACTGTTATATTTACCGCCAAGTCGGTCTAGTGGTTGTATCTTTAACCGGGGGATCCCGGGTAAGAATGGAATAAAGATATTGAATACTGACGGACTTCGTTCTGTCAAAAAGATTTGTAATGTTGCAGTTTTTTGTACTTGACGTTTTGAACACACCTACAGGGCTTATACAACAGTGAACTATTTAAAAACAATAAAGCTCAAATTGACTCTACGTTTTAGTTAGAAAACGGTTGTATGGAAAAAAAACACAGTTCAACGAACAACAATTAGCCAAATTGGTCTAGGCGTTGTTGAGTTATCCGCTTACCAACACATTTTGCAATTCATTTTTGTATCATAAGATTTTTAACAAAAAATGAACGATCCCGTGTCTCGGAGTGTAGTCGCCGTTTCTGCTTTCCCTCTGCTCGTGTCAGATTTACTTCCCACTGGATTAGGAGAGTAAGTGGATAGAGAGTGCATCAGTGTTTGCACACACATTCGTGCACTAGTCTAACGGCCATTTTCAATAATGTATCAATGATTATGGATAGATTGTTATGTCAGATTATATGACAAGAGATAGACAAAAGTCAAAGCAAATGTATCCGTCGTTAGGATATTGAAATCAAAATAAGTGCAAATAGATAGATTTGTCTGACAGTAGTAAGCAAAACAAGGGATGGATAGAATAATGAAAACGGCCGTAAGTTGCATAGTTGGCCAATTTCTATTGAGATTTTTTATGTATATTTTATGAAACAGCAGGCGAGCGGAGCATGCGGTTCACCTGATGCTAAGTGACTGACTGCAGCCCATGAATATCAAAGTTCATCAAAATAGTAAGTACATGATAATCTATCCAATTATTCGTGATTATCTTATTTCGTATATTTAGATAAAAGCTTAATATAGTCGAAATTCTATCGACGAAGCGAACAGATGCTGAATCAAATACATAACAAATGGGTTATTTACAAGTTAAAACAAACAATAATGCAATTGGAATTTATCTATGAATGCTAGGCGACTACATAACGGCACGCATCAATCTACACTAGTATTATAGAAGAAAACTTAAGGCTCAAATCTACAGCGCTATCTAGTCCCAAACTAAGCAAAGCTTGTACTATGGATACCAGATAACTGATAGACATACTTAAACATACTTTTTTTTGTAAATACATACAAACTATAGATAAATTAACACCCAGACAGTAGCAAATTACAATGTTCATCATAATTTTCTGCGTCTGGGGATCGACCCCACACTCTCCGGCGCGATAGATCATTGCTGAACCACTGCGCCAATCGGGTCGTCTCGGGTCGGGTTATACTCAAGTTTGTTTGATTCATTCAAACAACCCAACTTTTGCTTATCTTCAATACTATCTACAAAAAACTTTTTGGTTTTATAACATTATGCTAAGGGAGCGAAGTCGCGCGGTAGTTAGTACCTTATATTATTATTTCAAAAACATTTCAATACACAAAGTAGCACGGGTTATTATCTTTTGAAATACTTCTTTTTCTTTCGAGGATTTTTGCGAAAATAATTTTACGAAATTTCGAAAACGCTATGTATTAATTTTTTTTTTGTTATACTAGGCAAACGGGGCCTGCGGTTCACCTAATGTTGGATCTGGTATAAGGAGAGAATAGGAAGTTGAGAGAAGAGTAGAACAACAACGGGAGAGGAATGGGGTGCTAATACAGGCCTATTATTTTAATTTGGATATTATCTGTATTCCGAGAGCTAGGATCATTTTTGGGTAGATGTTTGAGGTCCGTCAGTTCCATATCGGGGTATAATAGGAGAGGCATCAGACAAGTTTTCAACTTGCCTCAAATACCTCCTTAAAAAGGGTCCTAGCCCTCGGAAATCTGAATATAATGACAAATAATATTCTTAATTCTATTTGATATACTTCAATCCTAAAATACTAATCTCTGATTTCGAGCATAAAAATATAAATTCTCGT
>LQNK01000764.1:45489-64240 GCA_001586405.1 Phoebis sennae
ACCTCCTTAAAAAGGGTCCTAGCTAGGGATTGCAGTACCGGTACTGAAACGGCCATCTCCAGTACCGGTACCAGACCTAAGCCAGTACCGGGAATTCCCGGGAATTTCGGGACTTTCGGTACTGAGTACAAATTTTACAGAATATCAAAATGAAAGGCAATAATTCAATAATAGTTAGCACGGTATATACTTACTACTTTTATATTCGATATAGGCTGACAGAAAGGCAAACAAAACCTCTTATTTTTTCCTGGTGTGTGTCAATGATGGCCAAAAACTTTCTTAAACCTTTCCACTTATCATGATTTTGAGGGAAGTATCGTTTACCGATACCGATATACGATGACTCGCTGCTCATCTTTGGGAGAAAAATCGTACGACGGATTTTTGGACCTGTGCTGGAGAATGGGAGATGGCGAATACGCTACAACCACGAGCTATACGAGCTGTACACCGAGCTGAACATCGCAATGATCACTAGACTCGGACGACTTGCCTGGACATGAAATGTTGTGAAGATGGACGACTTTGGTATCCCTGCGTCTACTAGATGGAAAACAAGGCGGTTGTGGAAACCGAGATAGACCAAAACTGGATGGTCGATATACAAAATGACACCATAGTGATCAGTGTAAGATAATGGAGGCAGAAAGCTAATAATCACTCGAACTGGAAAATGTTAGTTGACCAGGCGAAGGCCCACCCACGGCTGTAAAGATTTAGATGAAGATGATCTCTTTGGTCTGCGTGACAAATTGAAATTCCGTCCGGCCTGCGACAAACTTGGCCTGCACGTGACAATCTTTTGAGTTACATCGACAATTTTAGTTCTATTGAGTAGCCCGATGAAAATCTGAGACACGAAAAAGTGAAAAGAAGTGAATAAATGCTCCTTTGTTTTATAGTTTATCCGACCGACATCGGTCATGGGGGCTAACCTCAACAGAGACTAGCCGAGTAGATATTATATTGCGCAAGTATGTGCGCAAACACGGCACTTTCTATATTGCTCTCATTACCTGATGGGACAGCAAACTGGCAAGACCGCAGGCAGATCAGGCGCAGGACCGATGGTTTTACGTGCTTTCCGAGGCACGGGCGTATTCCAACACCGTCAATTTCAAGACTACTGCTGCAAAAGTGCTGCGTCTAAGATTTTATTGCTAGAAAGGTCTCAATGACGTTTTAAAAATGACGTCGATAAGATCGAATGAGGCATTGATTATTTAATGGCATTCTTAAACGAATATAGTCAGAATATAACCGACGACGACCGATATAGCCGACGAAAATATCCGTTTTAGCCCGAAACTAGTAGAAAAAAATAACCCATCTTTACAATCATTGACCAACGCCTTAGGTGACTGGTTCAGGAATTGGGGTTTAACTGTCAATCAAGACAAAGGCCGCCGTGCTCTTCCAGCGTGGACAGGTAGACAACCCTAGAGCCCATTCTTACCTCAGAATCACTGAGGAAATCAAACTGTATGATTAACCCATACCATACCAACGTCCAACCAAATACCCAGAAGTCACCCTTGATGCCGGAATGACCCTAGGTCCCCACATTTCCTAAGAAACCTAGCTTTGTTATGAGCCGCCTCTATGCAATCTTCAACAAGCATGGTAAGCTGTCTCTTAGAAATAAGCTGACGCTTTACAAAGCTTGCATTCGCCCCATCCTAACTTATGTAAGTGTAGCATTCGCTCACTGCCATCCCGCCCAGATCCACAAACTTCAGGTGCTCCAGCATCGGTTCATACGGGTCGCTACTGAAGCACTTTGGTTGTCCGCAACCTAGGCGTCTACTGAGACCTAGACCTTATAACAATAGCCCAATGGATGAAGCAAGCGAGCTAAGTGCTTCGACAAGGCTAATAACCATCCCAATCCATTAGCAACTAAAGCCATCAGCTATTATGTTATGCGGTTCGGCGGTTGTCCCATCGACAAAGATACGGCCTAGGCCTGGTCGACTCTGACAACGATATCTCAAAGCAAATATCTGCCTGCACTCCGCCAGTTCCAGCTCTCAACACTCCACAGTAGAGTTATCTTGCTCCGCGCATCGCTCACCCGGGTGAGATACCCTTAAGGCCTCCTGCCTTCATGCGACAGACTAAGCCGGGTTTCGTGATCCCATTCAAAGGGGAACGCCCTTGGGCATATCGCTAGCCTAGGCAAACCTTCAGTTAGCCTGTGTCGTCCGCGTTAAACAGTAGAAGCCCTTCTTGCTAACTGTGAGAAGAACATATCACAAAAAAAAATAACCCTTCTTGCCTATATTTACAAAAGTTTGTAATGAAAAACGAAAATAGAACAAATCACTTCCAACTGATGTCGGATATTAATGACACAAGACATGTTGTAGACATAAGACAATGTTCATACAATGTGCGCTTGAGAAACGCACTCGTAGATCCAATCTGACATGACGTTCACTAAAGATGCCACCCTGTTATGGTATTATTATCAAGTATTTAAAATGGACAGTAACTCAATATATACTAATAGTGTATAATTAAAAAAACTAATATTTGATATATATTCATGCGACAACGTGATTAAATAATGTATTTATGTTATTTTTTAACAGTACCGAAAGTACCGAAATTCCCGGGACTTTGAGAGCCAGTACCGGTACTGGACCAAAGCTCTCAGTACCGGGAATTCCCGGGAAATCGAGTACCGGGAATTCCCGGGAGCAATCCCTAGTCCTAGCCCTCGGAAATCTGAATATAATGACAAATAATATTCTTAATTCTATTTGATATACTTCAATCCTAAAATACTAATCTCTGATTTCAAGCATAAAAATATAAATTCTCGTTGAATTCAAAGGCATTCGTTTTATTGGTTAAAACGCCACCTTCAGAGATTTCTGCCGTATTAGCAATTCAAATATTTTCTTTTGCATTAATTTAGGTTCTTGAGTGCTTGATGTAATATTTAATGACCGGCTATGGCTGATATTGTACTTATTAATATTCATTTTAATTTGTAGGACGGTTCTTTAAGATGAACTATAATATGAACAGTCTGTTTCTTTGACGGAAGTGAAAACCCTTGAACCTTTTTTCATGTTGAATAAAAAATAATGCTTTTAAACGCATTTTACGTGCATATAAATTAGACCACCATAATTATTATTATACGTTATTATTTAAACCGACGCTTCTAACACTTTACAGCGAGTGTGTTCACGTTAAGATGATAAAATACAATGCGGGCAAATTCAAAAATACTTTCTAGGAAATCATACATAACATCTTTGGCTACGATCAATGTCTATGTTCTGAAAAAATGATCGCTATTTTCATAAGTGTTTAAAAAATTGTGTGACTACCTCTATCCTTTAAATAATAAACCACGTATAAAAATGGAAATGGTTTTAGACTTTGTATTGTAATTTTAAATTAATCCCGATCGATGATAATTTTTATAAAAGTAAGCAATATAGTGGAATCAAAAGTAAAAGATGTGTTTTACTTTAAATAAAAGAATACTATTCTAACGGCCATTTTCAATATTCTATCTATCCCTTGTTTTGCTTACTAAAGTAAGACAAATCTATCTATTTGCACTTACTTTGATTTCAATATGCTGTCAACGGATAGCCTTTGCTATGACTTTTGTCAATCTTACGTCATATAATCTGAGATGACAATCTATCTATAATCTTTGATACATTATTGAAAACGGCCGTAAAGCGATTTATTGCGAGTTCCGACTTACCTTCTCCGAGTAACGGTTGAATGTCAACATCTGGTTTGCCCGCGGGACACAAGGGCAGCGCTGGCGACGACGACTGCGCACCACCCTCTGTTTCCACCTGGAACAATATGCTGGATGAGAATAGGCTTTAAAGAATGAGTAAAGGTTATTTTAATTTAGTTCAGGATACATTATTAAGTCCCTGCAAGCCGCGCTAAGGTGAGCAAAGGTTATTTTGATTTAACTTCTGGATACATTATTGGACCCCTCCAAGCCGTTGTAATGTATAAATCAAGTCCTTTAATTTGATTCCAAATTCACGTAGTCAAACTCACCTATTTGAACCCCCCTATCCTAGTAATACCTCTTTCGATTTCGCTCATCTCAAGACTTTTTTGTCTTTACTGTTCAACCATAAAATTTTGTCACGATCATTTTAACGATACTCCAGACATCGTAGGACCAACATTTGTACGACGACGACTCTTGCTTCGCCCGGTTTCGCTTCGCTCGGTCTGGTTTCGAAAGAAAGGAATCGTTTATGTCCTAGATAAATACCATCACCTAAAAATGTCACTAAAACAACAATATATTCGTAAACTTCCGAATAGTTCCGATCATTTAGTAATCTAGGAAATCGTTTAATTCTAGTGTAAACAGGAGTGGAAACCCGCCAAACAGAGATTACAAACTGCCAATTGTACTATGAAACAACAAATACCGAAACTTAGTTTTTTTAATATTTTTATGAAATTGCATTAATGTTTCGTTTCCAATTACTCCAACATCAAACGAACTGAATAACAAACAACGAACTATAAGACGTAATAAGAAAGATTATTACTAAATTTTCTATAAAAAAACATGTGTTTAAACTATTTACTTTCTCTTCACATCTCAGCAATACAAACAAATATTTAACAAGTTTCTTATTTCACGAAGTAATAAAACAAGTTAAAGATATAAATAAACTTTATGGGCCAGGGCAGATCTACTTTTTATGCAGGTAAATGTACGGGGCCCTAGGGACGCATCAGACCATAATTCTATTTACACAAAGTATGCTATTTTTAACCACGAGACAAGCTTCCTTTTTGTTGAAGGAAAATATAATTTTCTTCAGTTTGAAGACTACATAAGGAGTGATAGTATTATTCATTTAAAGGTTATAGATCAATAAAGTCTTATCATCGAATCCAGCTAATACCTTATCTGCATAGGAAATTCCATCAATATCTGTTCAGTAGTTAGTCGGCGGATACGGCTTTCGAGGATTACCAATTTTTTTTGTGCAAAATTAAGAAGATTACAGTCGGTACGTACTGTAACATAATAATCTAATTGTTCCCTACACAAACAAAGGTTATTTCATAAACTGCGAAACATGAATACACACGCCACTCTTCGAAATCCTAGGTTTTACTAATCCTAGATTTTTACCGAGGCTTTTCTGAAAACGTCAAAAATCGTGTAAACATTGTATATGTTTAACACTGACCACCTCCATTATTCGAACATAACCGCTATATAATTTAGATTCTATGAATTTACTAAGTTTATATACGACTAGATTATAATCAAGGAAAATGTCTGTGTAACCTTCCCGTTTCGAGCGTCAATTTTTCCATATTACGATCATTGCACTAGCATAAGCTCTTTCTTACTCCAAATATTTTTCATATAATATCTTAAAGGAACGTTACGTAAACAATAAAGTTTAAACTCGACCTTAGTGAATTCTTTCATAAAAAGCCTTACTTTCTTTCCCGTGTAATCTCTGCCTGACATCGGTAGTCCCTCAACAGACGCACAATCATTATCGCGTGAAAAAAACCACCATAGCACTTTCACTTTGTATGATTTCAATTATATTATAATCCCGTTGTCGGCGTGAATGTGTGACAGATTGTGTATGACAGTGTAATCTACGACAGTGTCGTAAAGATAAAATCGATGTAAGAAGGGAATCCAAAGAGGCTCGACTTTCTATGAAAGCTTGAAACAATTAATTAAATGTTCTGTACATCATTCTATTCTATAAAGTCTATTTTCTTAAAATTATCTTAAATTATCTTATTAATCTTCTAATTCATTAGCCTAATATAGGTATTAGTTTATTTATAAGAATTTAATAAAGAGGAAAGATTTCTTAGTTAGCTTGTTTGTATTGAATAGGCTACAAAACTGCAAGACCGATTTGGATGAAATTTTGTACAGCGATTCTTTAAAACACCAGAGACGACGTAGGATAGTTTTTATCCCAAAAATCTTACGGGAACGGGATATATACGCGGGCGAAACCGCGGAACTCAGCTATTTGTTTATATTTATGTAGGTTTATTCCAATATTATCATTGAATGGTGTGTTAATAAAATAATATTATTTTGTTAAAACAGATAATATACGACACCGAAAGTCCGTCTAAACACCTACAGACAATCATCGCGTAAAAAACAACACCATAGCGCTTTGTATGATTCTAATCATATCCTAAATTCCCTTTGTCGGCGTGACATATTGTGTATGACAGCGTAATCTACGTCAGTGTCGTGTAAAGATAAAATCGATGGAAAGGTGAATACAAAGACGAGATTGTATGGGAGTATAAAAAATATAAATATATGGAAATATACACACCTTTAAAATTTTATTGTATGCACTATTTTATTTGACATCTCATAGTATTAGTTATTATAAAAAATGCAACTTAAGCATTATTACAATTTTATACTACCTTTTCCCATTGATTTTGTACACTAATATTATACAGAGGTGAGAGAGATAAACTTTGTTTGTTTGGCTCAAAAACTACTAGCGATTTTAAAAATGTTTTCACCATTCGAAGGCTACATTATCCTCGTGGATTACTCGTGTATCATAGGCTATATTTTATATGCTATATACAGGGTGTCCCAAAATTCAACGATAATACGGCACCAGGTGGTGGGCCTACTCATAACTACTTGAGGAAAAATAAAATAAAAATTCAATCTAACTTATTTTTTAAATTATAAAGAAAAAATGATTTGCTTCAAAAAATTTCACCTACTAAGACATTTTTTGTTACCATGTCCACAGTTTTACTAATATTTCTAACTTTTCTTTTGTATTGGAAACTTAAGTAGCACTGCTATCCACCACAATCATTTAAATACCCAGAATGCATGTAGTTTTTACATAAAAAGCAATTGAAATTGTATTTTTCTCTAAAATTTGGAAAGATTTTAACTTTCAGTCAACTTTGATTCATTGTGGTGTAAAAAAAATGTATGGTCACCACTATGGCAAGTCTTATCAAAAGTTGGCGCATCTATTCAAGATTATAAAATGGTAAAATACTTTTATAAAACTAGCAATAAAAATCGTACAGGTCTATGCAAGAGTAAAGCAAGAGCAAAAAGTTGAAAACGACTTTTACTAATCAACTTTTTCTATGAGGCCAAAACAGTAATTGTTCTTTAAAAGAGGTCGAAGGAATTAAAACCAAACAATTTTACATTTATTTTGTTGCATTATTAACCTTAAAGTAAATGTAAAATTGCTTGCCACCGGCATTAATACAAGCACGAAATCGGCTTAAAAAAGATCGTATTATCGTTGAATTTTGGGACACCCTGTATATAGCATAATGCTACGGAAGCGAAGCCGCGTGGATCTGCTAGTTATTTTTATTGTTAACAAAATTTGGGCGATCAATTTTTATTTCTATGTTTATTAACTCTAAATAATCAAAGTTTTTTTTAATATTTTACATAACTTAATATAATTTTGTTCTGGTAATTCTTAATAAAAGCTGTGTAAGAAGT
Organism: Phoebis sennae; assembly: GCA_001586405.1. Classification (NCBI taxonomy): domain Eukaryota; kingdom Metazoa; phylum Arthropoda; class Insecta; order Lepidoptera; family Pieridae; genus Phoebis; species Phoebis sennae. The sequence continues at coordinate 53,012 of LQNK01000764.1, forward strand.
GTTGATTACAATTTGTTCCTTATTCCGAATAATTGACACACATTCAAACATACAAACTTTCATATAATCGGTACCAAAACAAGAAAATCGCTTTGAATGATTAAAACTAGGAGGAAAATATTCAAGAGGTCTCGTTAAGGGGTCCGAACTGTCACCCGACACAGGCACGGGTCACAAATTACCAGAGATTATCTTACAGATTGCCTTTCGATTAACGTCCGTTTTCCTTATAAGTCTACCCGTAATCTCCAAAGTACCTATTTGGTCAACTATTGTAATGGAAAAACATTTGTAGGTAACATCTGAATGTCCTTTAATATTATGAATATATTAATGAACTAGCCAGGCTGTGCGATTTCACCCGAATGACTTCTGATCCCGTGGCAACTTCGGGATTGAAATTAGCCTATATGTTATTCTGAACCCTTAACTATATGTATACCAAGTTTCATCATAATCGGTTAAGTACTTTTTGTGTGAAAGAGTACCCAACATACAAAATTACAAACTTTCGCATTTATAATAGAGCCGCGCCCCGTGATTTAACCCGCTTAAATTCTGATCCCGTGGTTACTCCAGGATTCAAAGTAGCCTATATTCTGAACCCTTAACTATATGTATACCGAGATTCATGATAATCGGTTCAGTAGTTTTTGGAAGAAAGAGTAACAAACATATATACATACATCCTTATTTCGCATTTATAATATTAATAGGATATACATTTTACATGCCAGAAAATTGCACGAAAATGAGCGACTGGCGCCCTTTAAAAATATTTCGTTGTGTTAATAACTGTTAGGTCACTTTTTTTACAGACCGTGTTTTTTTCTTTTGTAAGCCTTCTATGGTTTACGGCGAACGTTAACGAACGAACGTTTTAAATTTTTATACCTAAGCATAAGCTACGCACACAGACAAACGCATGTCTCAATCAGAACTCTCAGCCTGGTCCCGTACAGTCCGAGTAGTGAGTAGTGAGTAGTGAGTAGTGACGGCGAACGGTTACTGTGTGCAATGCTCGCATTTTGTATGGAGCGTTCGATGTCTTTATCTAAGTATTGTGTGCCTCTTAAAACTGTGAAACTTTAAAAAGGACACACGAAGCCGGGGCAGATAACTAGTCTACACTAATATTATAAAGAGAAAAACATTGTTCCTTTGTTTGGCTGTAATGAATAGTCTCAAAAATTACTATAGCGATTTTGAAAATTCTTTCACCATTCGAAAGCTACATTATCCACGAGTAACATAGGCTATTTATATTATATATATAGGTATACAGCTAGTTTGTAATATAAACACATTCTAATCGTATGTACATCTCGGAATTTACATATGCTAATACTCTATATAAAATGTTTACTCATTACAGAAAATGAAAATAAATAAAGTGAAAAACTTTTAAAAAACAAAGCTGTTGTTTGTTTTTCAGTGCAGGAATAATCCAGAATGGAGTCGACTTAATTAATATCGAAGCGTTTATTTGCTCGTTAGAGACTTTTCCTTTATTTACCGTTATTCACTGGAATAATGTCTATGAGATAAAATCATGTTGATTAGATAAATGTTATTTTGAGCCGACTTTAAAAAAGAAGGAAGGTTTTCAATTCCTCCCTATTTTGTTTTATGTATGTTATTTTCGCTATTTATGGACCAATTTTGGATTTTTTTTATGTTATAGCAAGCAGCCCTGCACTGCCCTGACTGCAGCCCATGAACATCTACAACATCAAAGCGTCGTAGATACCTTGCTGGCTTGAAGGAAGGGGAGGGGATAAGGAGAGGATTCATGATAAGAAGTTGAGAAAGGAGTAGAAGGATGGAAGAGGAATGGGATAGGAACAGCCTCCGAGCACCCGCACACCGTACAGTGGCCGTACTTACGAAAAATCTCTCATATAATTAAGAAACCAAGAACTAGTTTGTAGTATACCGTAAAGATATATTCCCTTAAATAGTATTTAAAATGCTACAAATTTACCTGCTAATTTCCCTCACTGTAGGTGTGTAATATTTCATCCACCATTTTTAAACTTGCTTCTTTAAAAGCTAGAAAATCGTGCATTTCAGGCAAGCAGGTTAAAATGAGCAGAAACACTTGAGAATTAACTCAAAATTTAGCGTTTATTTAGTGTAAATTTAGTTCCAAAAAGACGCTTCAAGTTTAGTAAAAGATTACGTAGATCTTTACAGACGTTACTTTTTTCGTATAAGTGTTCTCAACTTCCCCTTACAATGTTTTTATGTCTTTAAATTAATCCTTTCTAATCCTTATTAATATTATAATTATTGAGAAAATAACTCAGTCTCTAGGTCTGTCTCTTCTTCACACCTAAGCCACTGAACCGATTTGGATGAAATTATGTACATGTATAGACATATTCCGGGATATTTAACAATACGCCATCTAGTATCAAACTAAGCCAAGCTTGTACTATAAAAACTAGATAACTGATAGACATAATTAATCATTTATTACTTTTTTATAGATAGATTAACGCATAGACAATAAAGGAAATGACAATGTGCCTCATATCATAATTTTCTACTCGTGGAAATCGAACCCACGTCCTTCGGCGCTGTAGACCATTGCGCCATCGTTCGACAAATGGGAATAATTCACAAAACAACAGATCGTTGAGTTAATTAGATTTGTATTGGTTTTAATTAAAATAACAAGCACGGTAAAGGATAATATTATGATAATTTATAAATTAAAATTTGATATTACACTCGGTTAATATAATCCCTAGTCGTATGTTTGAGGTTGATTATAAACTCTATTTCTGAACGTTTCAAATAATATTTAATTAAAGCTATTTGGTTGGTACATTTTCCGTTTTTAACACTGTTTGTGAAAATTAATGCAGATTTTAATTTTTTTTTAACATGTAACAGTTTTTACTGTGAGTTCTTAAATGTTTAATCTGATTAGATATGTATATTATAACTGTAGACTGAATAAGATACGTATTTTTGGTAGAATTTTCTGCCAGGTCTAAATACCACGCTATTCTGCAGTTCCATATCGGGGTCTAATAGGAGAGGCATCATACAACTTTCAGCTTGCTTCAAACACCTTCCCAAAAATGTTCCTAGCTCTCAAACTAGAAGAAGATCGGTCGGTCAAAATATTATTTGGGTCTTACGTCAAGTAAAGATTGACAGAAAAGGAGACAAATGTGTTGGAAATTAGGTTTTACCTCCCACTTAAAAGGCCGGCAACACACTCGCGAGGCTTCTGGCATAGCGGGAGCTTATGGGCGGCGGTGATCACATACCTTTAGGTGACCTGTCAGCTCGTTTGCCCGCTCTCATATAAATAAAATTCTATGATTTTTAATTCGTAATCGAACAGTGCCTGCCTTCGTAATGGAACTGCGAAGTACGTCATACTATTGCATTGGTCCAAGTCTATTTATTACTTCTCTAGTTTACCAATTTTCTAATTCAATTACACTATATATACAATAACATTATAAAGTTGTTTAGAAATTTATTAACTTTTACGATTCACAATAAACAACCTACGCTACAGTGTCTATAAATGTAAAGATATTATTATAACAAAATTACTCGTAGCTTTTTAAATGGCAGAAAAGGTGTTCTCTTAAGGTCATATTTAGAAGATATTATTTACGTTATCTTTTAAGAAAGAAAGAAAATATTTACTATATAAAAAAAATACCACCACTCGCAAAAAAACAAGATAATATAAGGATATGTGCCATCTAACTGGTCCAAGTGTATTTCATTATTGGCTAGCCTCACTAAGCTAGTTGTCGAAGCCGTAGCTTTGTATCACATAGGTAGTTGAACCAATTCACCTATTCAATTATGTAACTAAAATAAAAAATATACTTTGTTAGTATTAACACTCCTCAGAACTTGTGGACCTCTACCAAATGTTAAGAAAATGTGATATTTAAAGGTCATATTTAGAAGCTATTATTTTTGTAATCTTTTACAATATTTTCGACAGGCAAATACGTAATAACATTGGTCCTAGTCCATTAAATTAATTGCTAGTTTCAGTTAGCATGTAGTTCGTAACAATAGTTTCGAATGTACCAATATTCTCATTCAATTGGTAATACAGTACACTTCCATTTATGTCCGAACTACCGAATCAACCACAAACGCATAGTTAATTACTTTAAGAATATGCTATTTAATATGCCGTATATCGTCTGTGTCCATTAGTATTAACATATTAAATGACTTTAATATATCATTTTCTTCTACCAAAGAAAAAGTGCTTTTTAGTTAGAAGCTATTATTTATGTATTCCACTAGAAAATGCATCATCCAATTGGCCCAAATGCTTTTCATTATTAGCTAGTCTCACTCAGCTACTAGCTAGTTCGGAACAATAGCTTTGTATCACCTATATGTGAATGAACCAATTTCCCTATTCAATTGGTGACACGGTTCAACATTATCTATGCTGTCATACATTCAATTTATGTTCGTAACTACCGAATGGACCGTAAACGTATGGTTAATTGCTTTTGGAATATACTAGCAGTATCTATATATTACCGAGGAAATCCGAAATGCAGCGTATGTTAAGATACGCTAGTGCCTTCAAACAGCCACCAAGAATGTTGGTGAATTACCGTTATTTATTTTTTCGTGTCAGTTTTGGTAATTCACCGGTGATTGTTGTCATACAGCAAAACGACTTGAATGAATGAATGAATTAATAATTCTTTATTGTACAAATAAAAGATACGACAAAAAAGGTATAGCAATAGAAGTGAGTACGAGTGGCGGTCTTATGGCTCACAGCGATCTCTTCCAGATAACAGAAAAAGATTAGGAAAAGTTGCATAGTATAGGTAGGTCGTGCATACGAAGTAGAAAATTAGAGTACAAAAAAATAGAAATTTCAAAAGAAATGTTATTAAGTAAATACTTATTTACATATTTATGTGTAGTATCGAAATGCGGGATAGCCTTTCTTACGGACCTGCCTATCATTACCAGAAATATTTATTCATATCCCTCCAATAGTATCGCTTTTAAGCTTTTCCGCTTTATAACATTAGTTTCATAACAGTCGTAATCTTGGTTATCTCTCCAGTAATATGTAGAATATAAATTATAAGGTAAATTTTTGTTGTCTTCAAGTCATAGTTGAATAAAAAAGTATAAGAATTCAATTATCAAGCTTCAACTTCGCATAACTTTCCAGACTGTTAGCTGAATTTTTAATCCGATCATTATTAAAGACGTTTGAGTGGATTCGCCCTTTTTCTATTTGATTGTTATGACAAGTTTGTTCATGAAATGCTATAAAATGGATATGATTTCTTAAAATACGTTACGTAAAAATATAATAATTGCAGTCAAAGATTCGGTTGCAGTGTTTCTATCGCCATATTCACAACAGCATAGCAACGTTGATAATGTGTATAAAAGCAACAAAAATTGAGGTATCTGTTACGTTAATCATCAATCAATATATATACATATAATAAAATCGTAGCAAGTCCGAATTTGTACATTGAATATATTGGGGAAATTTTAATACAGGGCGTTAATATAAGGGATACAGAAGGCAAATCAATATTTTTTTTTTCATGTCTGTCTGTCTGTCTGTCTGTCTGTCTGTCTGTCTGTCTGTCTGTCTGTCTGTTTCTTTGAACATCTACTCCTCCAAAACTACTGCATGGATTGAGATGAAAATTTACACAATTGCTGATTATATTATAGGCTAACATAATATGTATGATTTATCCCGGAAAATCAAGTGGTTCCCGTGGGATAGAGTCTTACAAGTTTATATTGTTTTTGACTGTACATGAATGAAGTTATGCAAATTAATTAGCACTCTACATGATTTTTTTAAGTATTTCGGTCATAATAAAGTATGAATTTCTGTACAATAAAGGTTATAATTATTGATATGATACCTACACAAATGTATAAACCATCAACATTTAATGTCGTTTTAACAAAAATTCGTTACTATTGTATAAAGAAATAATAAAACAAACCCACATTTTTTCAATTTTATTTATCTTTGGTTTTTAAGATGTACATACTTTTATAAGAGAAACATATTTCAACATAAACAACTTGATCACTATATAATATATTTGACAAAAGCAATAGGCGTTTGGCCATATCGTAGGTCGTTCGTAGGTCTCCTTCTAATAGTTGCTATAGTTTTCCAGAAACGTTTTCATCCTTGCTTCTATTCGATACATTTTCAGAAATTCCAAACTAAGAAATATTGTCAGAGTAAATCCTCCATTCACCACAAAATTGCCTTCTTCAGCGTCTAAATAATGCTTAAAATGCTTAATTATTAATAATATTTGTAACAATTTCGCTTAGAATAATGACAAATCGGTATTTTTACTTTTCAAATTCTGAAAATGTCGTCACTTCATCGTTTATTTTTTATTTGAAAAAAGTATTTAAGGTGTATAAGATGTTTTTTTTTCAAATAAATCGAGTTTAAAAATTATTTTTTGTGAATAAACGTCTCAATTATAACAATAATGTGTAACCGTGAACGAAATACATTGAAATAATGGTTTATTATTACTTTTTTAATATAATCGTAAATGATCATCTAAAACTGTAACCTAAAAAGGATGACCTTTTTAGGTGATGACACTAATTTATGACGTAATTTCACTCGACATATCAAAACTCATTTCACTTCACTTGAGCGACATTGACGTTACAGAATACTAAAAATGTGAGAATCGAAGTGATTTTCGAAGTGAGGGGGAGAGTCGAGAAGAGATTCGAAATCGAAAATCGTGTTTTACAGAATCGACCAGCTGAACATACTTTTCTAGAAATTGTCTGACCTAGAGACTATTAAGTTACTGTTAAGTTTTTAGAAAACATTGATATAATTGGTACCGATTGAATTTTAAAATTATACAGACGAGCGTGTAATTAAAATACTTATAATTAAAGTCATAATATCATTTTTATAACAACTATGTTAATTTTGTAGTCTACGCGTGCGAAGCCGCGGGCTAGTACGTTAATATTTACAGGCATCCTTTAAAAAAATATGCTTCAGATCTTGTGATACTTTCTATGTGGTCATCAAGCCGGCAAGGCATCTGCGACACTTCGATGTTGTAGATGTTCATGGGCTGCGGTCACTTAACATCAGATGAACCAAATGCTCCGCTTGCCTGCTTTGAATAAAAATATATTTAGTAAAATACTTTTTAAAGGATTTTAAACGAGGTTTATTATACATTATTTTACATTATTATTTAACCCGACGTTTCGAGCACTTTACAACGCCGCGCACTTACAATAAACCGCGTTTAAAATCCTTTAAAAAGTATTTTATTTAATATGGAAAGTACTCGCGTTAAAACAAACACATGATTATACTAAAAAATATTTAGTTTTGAGGTTTAGAAGTCTATTATATCCCTAGATAAGGGATATAATAGACTTCTAAACCTCAAAATTGCACACTTTAAAGCCACATTATATGGTGTATCTAGCGAATATATCTATTAGGATAGATTAGGGTCAGTCCCTTGCCGCGACGTATTGGTTATGGCTCTCCGGAGATTAACATTATGTTGGTTGACCTTTATTCTTCGCTTTAATCCCCGCTGACTCCCTTCTACGGGTTGGAATCAATAAGGGCATATACAATTCCACTGAAAATTCGGAATCGGATATTTTAGTTCGGTAAATAGTTATGGTTACTAATAAGTTCATTTTACTGTAATTTTAATGAATTTTTAGTGTAACGGTTACTCTTTAAGGATGTGATGTTAATAAATAATTACTACACTTATGAATGCATTGTTTAACTTGTATTTTTATTGTTTAAGGACCTTGTAAGTTAGATGATTGTTAGATGTTAAAAAAAATCAAAGGTTACTCAATAGGCTTTTGTTTTGATTGTTATAGAAGCACACATTAGAAGAATTTGATTGCCTGATATTTGGAATCTTAAAGAAAACTGTAGATGTATTGACTTGATTTAAAAAATAAGCGTAATATAGCTCAATAGGTAAATGTGTAGATAATTAGTTCGTATATTCTTTCACTATCGATATTTTAAAAGATGTTCTGTTAGTTGAGACCGCAACATAAATTGCACTTTATAGTTACTTCCCTTGGAATAAACAAGCGTCGATTCTCGAAGGCTTTTTCAGCACAATGCCTATGTAAATAGCAAAACCTCAAAGCTACAAGCATATCATTTCTTCATGTCTTCATGATTAAAATCTTCCATAAAAACTTACGTAACGACGTGCTATAAATTACCATTATACGGCTCATTAATTTGTATGAAGTTCACTATACGATGATGTCACGCGAGCTGATTTGTACGTACACAGAACCCTTTCAGTAAACGAAAAAATTAATTTAATATTGAATTTGACCAAACTTCCATGGAATTGGGTCACGTAAGGCCAAGTTATTATATTTCACGGAATATTGGCTTGGTTGAGTTAGCGATATTGCCACTTTAGGTACAAAAGTACAAGTACTTAGGGATGAAATGTTCTACGATAGATTTATCTTTCTAGGACCTGTTTATAGCACGTGTAGACAAAAAGATGTGTATTGAAAAGTGAAGAAGGAGTATTTTGATTTAAATATAAAATAAAGATAGTTTGGTATAACACTTTTTACTTGCGATCTGGTGTACCAATTCCTAATCCTAAGCTATCGTAGAAAGATAGCTTAGGATCAGGAGAAAGACATACGATGATAGGATCCCGGAAATCCCACGAGAACGGCAAATATACACGGGTGAAACCACGGGGCACAGCTTGTCTACTAAAAATAAAGGAAGGACTTTGATCCATGAGTAAATCAGTAAAAAGCTACGGTTTTTAAACGCTAATACGTCAATAACCGTTTGAGCTAAATAATTAAATTTTAAACTATTTACTATTAAATAGAAATTAATACTCGTTAATTTCATAAATGAACAAGTTGTGAGAGACCTCCTATACTATTTCATAAAAGAATTTGCAAAATTTTTAATCAAAATAAAATTGCCAAAAACAAGACTTAACAAAGCAATAAACAGATCCTTTGCAATCTTAATCAAGGAAGTTCAGTTCCGTTTTCTGTCCCATACTTTAAACCGTCAAACTTTTATTCCTTCCGTAACCAGCGGCTAAGCCCCGACGGGTAACTTTGGCTAATTGAATAAGATGTGATTCGTGTTTGAGTTACTGTCTGATTGCTACTACGAAGTATTTGTTCGACCTTCCCTCGCATTCTTTCCCTTAGCTCCTGTACAAAGAATAGAGTAAATTGAAATCGCGTACTACGCAAGAAACTTTAGATTGTGTAGGCAAATGTTTACTATGTAAAACTTTAGTAATGTTTATCTGAAAAAGAAGAATAACTATTTGTCGTCATTTACAAAATTGAATTCGTTTAGGATTTATTGCATACTATTATTTTATTCGTTTAGGATATAAAGTTTCTAAATATTAAATTCTTGCATAAAAATCTAAATAGAGATTTTGCCTCTCCATTCGGGTAACTTTGTCTTCTTGAATTTGGATTTGAATTTGAGTTATTTGAGTTGTTATGTATGAGGTATTTGTTCGCCATTTCCTCGCATTCTCAAAGTTCATAAAGAATTTCCAATATTATCCTACACAAGAGCCTAAAGATGTCGGGTAACTTTAGCTAATTGAATAAGATGTGATTCGTGTTTAAGTTCCCGTCCTCGCTAGTAGTATTTGTTCAACTATTCATCAAATTCTTAAAGTTCCTAAAGAATGTTCAAAATTTTCAACCACAGGAGTCAAAATCTTTACTTGCAGAAAGTTTAAAAGCGAGAAAGACTCTCGTTGTATATGTGATGACGATAGCTGTACCTTTGTGTGTAAATATATGTATGCAATAAACATATTCATTAATTCGTAACCATAAGAGCCGAGTAAGTTTGGCTTATTGAATACTAAGTGATTCATATTTGAGGTACCGTCATTGCCAGTACCATACATTTGTTTGTATGCTTATATAATTTCTTCACATCCTTATAGTTCATAAAGCGTTTTCAAAATTTTCCAACATAAGACCCAAAAGTGCCGGGTAACTTTGGCTAATTGAATACGATGTGATCCGTGTTTGCAATACCATCGTTGCTAGTACAAGGTATCTGTTTGTTTACTTATTTAATTTCCTCGACCTCTAGTTCATAAAGCATTTTCAAAAATCCCCGACATAAGACCCAAAAGTGCCGGGTAACTTTGGCTAATTGAATACGATGTGATTCATGTTTGAGGTAGCGACATTGCTAGGACCATACATTTGTTTGTATGCTTATTTCATTTCCTCGAACTCTAGTCCATAAAGCATTTTCAAAAGTCTCCGACATAAGACCCAAAAGTGCCGGGTAACTTTGGCTAATTGAATACGATGTGATTCATGTTTGAGGTAGCGCCATTGCTAGTAACAGGTATTTGTTCGACCTTCCCCGCTCTTTCTTTGTTCCCACAGTAGATTAAATTGAAGTCGAGATCAAATATCCTTCCCTTTGAATGATGTTTGTTCATTCAATGTGAGGTAATTGAGTTTTTAGTAATGTTTCCATTTCATATGAGGGTTCGATAGCTTCTATTGAGCAAATTTTGTTATTATTTGATTTTGTATTGAATATCGCTTGTAATATTTATCTTACGCGTTGAGAATAAGAACGAATTTGTTGGCATTTGTAGTTAATTATAATGTTTTGAAGTGTAAGTAAACTATCATTCATTTATAAGTTAAAAAGCTGATGTTTTCAAGTGGATGATTATGGATTTTCATAGTAAATATCGTTCCCATATCATTCTAGGTACATATTCATTTTATATGATAATTTTTTTTCAGTTTGTATAATATTTCCCTTAAAAGTATTACAAAAATATGTCGCATGGGCTTACGATATGAAATACAATCGATAAGTATCTGGCTTTTACATTTATTACATTTTGAAAGGAATGCCATTTCGAGTCGTTAGCGCTCGTCCCCCTTAAGCCGCCTTCACAATGTGAATTTTTAGAGTATTTCGTTTTAACGGGTTGAAAAAGTCGGTGTTTGTTTAGTATATTAAAAATAATGAAAACTATAGAATTATAAATTTTGTAACATGATTTACGGCCGTTTTCAATAATGTACCAAAGATTATGGATATGTTAAAATATCAGATTTACGGCCGTTTTCAATATTCTATCTATCCATGGTTTTGCTTACTAAAGTCAGGGAAAT
>LQNK01000764.1:64355-86730 GCA_001586405.1 Phoebis sennae
AATAATGAAAACTATAGAATTATAAATTTTGTAACATGATTTACGGCCGTTTTCAATAATGTATCAAAGATTATGGATATGTTAAAATATCAGATTAAATGACATTTGATTGTCAAAAGTCATAACTGTAACGGCTATCCGTCGGTAGGATATTGAAATCAAAGTAAGTGCAAATAGATAGACTTGCCTGACTGTAGTAAGCAAAACAAGGGATAGATAGAATTTTGAAAACGGCTGTTAGAGACATCGCTATTATATCTGTTTGGAAAACAATTTCATGAAATAAATGAAGATAAGTCAAAATAATTTCTTCAAAATTTTCATCGAATACGTTTAAATGATAAGTAATTAAATTGATTTAAAAATATTTTTGTGCAACAATTAAAGGTTATATTTTAAAGTTTACAATATTTGTTTTACTTTTTATTTAAAATCTTAATATGATTTTTATAGAACGTAATTTTGAGTTGCTAAATTCAAAATGGCGGACGAATATTGACGGCTAATGCGTTTCATGCAGCCAGCATGATGCTAAGTTTGGACTATTTTATGCCAATTGTTAGTATATTTATTTATTTTTTTGTCAAATTTTATTGTGTTTTTTTAATGAAATTTATGTTAAATTTATGTTCTGTAAATGAAATGAAATAATATAATACCTTAAAAAATACATAATTGCTACAAATAATTTTTTTTTCCTTCAATATAATACTTACAGGTATGGTATCGTTATAAATTCATGCATGAATGTGGTAGTCTTATAAGTTGACTAGAATAGAAAATATATCAGGATAAATATAGAATACAATAATAAATTCCAATATTGCAGAAGTATTGCTTGTTCAGCCTCATATAACATGCTCTCTACGTAAATTCAACTACAAAATCTTTTAATATTTATTTTTCCAGTCTTATTTCTGTTACCTGTAGTTATACTCACAATTTCAAAATCTGATTTATTTATAAGTATCTGACATAGTGCTATAGTTAAGAATAAATTTAACAGTAATGCATTGTATCAGTTATTTTTGGTAATAAATTGTTATAAATAAATGTGCAGATTAAAACCTCCTAGTATATACTTCGTATTATACAGGAGGAGGTATTTATTTGCGTAGAAAAGGTTTCGAAACTACTGGCCCGATTTGAAAAATAGAATCCTATATTATGAATAAATGAACACAAGCTACACCAATATTATAAAGAGGAAAACTTTGGTTGTTTGTTTGCCATGAAACGGCTCAAAAATTGCTAGACCGATTACAAAAATTCTTCCACCATTCTAAAGCTACATTACCCACGAGTAACATAGGCTGAGCTAAAGCACGAGTGACACAGGCGAAGCCGTTCGAATCAGCTAGTTTTAAATAGTTTAGGCAAACAAAAGTGATCCCGCGGAGCGTTGCTAATATAATTATGTGGCAAAGGTAACTGAGTAAAGCATATCAGAACATTTCCAATTAAAACAATGGCAGTTGTGAGCCAAAGTTGCACCTCCCAGGACATCCGTCTCGAAGTTGTTGCCACAAAGCTTCGTTATTTTAATTAAAACGCTACCGTTTGAGTTGAATGTATTATTTTGTGTAACAAGAGTATTTCCTGCTATACCTATTAAAGTTGAAAAAAATTATAACATGGTGTAGCTAATTTCAGTTTTAAGGCATAGTCCCTAATAATAAACGCGATTAAACAAGCGTACATATATGTATTTACGAAAAAAATCGCAGAATTATGTATCGTGAAGATAAATAGTAACTGAGATACATAGATTAGAATAGTACAGAATGGAAAATATTTTGATAATAATTTTTTAATTTGAAATTAGCAATTTATTGATTTCTTAAGGAATTTTATTATAGAATCATATACCAATAAAATCATTTTGAACCTTTCTTATACGATACGTTGGAAAAACTTATATTATTTTATCCCTATTTCTATGTATCATAATTGTGTTTATCACCTCTTATTGAATACACTGATGTTTTTACCTACGTAACCCTCTTGGGAGTATATTTATTAATATCATGTTAATATATGTTTCTCTCTCTCTCTATTCAGTCAATATTCCTCCACTGCTGAACATAGGCCTCTCCAAAGACGCGTCAATGAGGCCGGTCATTATCCACCGAGTAGAAAAACTTTTTATGACATTAAAGAAATAACGCCTGATATTATCACATTCAAAATCATCCATTAATATCCTTCTAGCATCACATACACGTTTCAATTCGTCATTGTCTAACACAGTAGTTTGTTTATTCGATAGCAAAGTACACTAGTTACTCTTGCTCGAATACCTATCGGAAATTCCGTACAAACGGATTCGACACTAAATAATTACAAGCCTTGATTCAGGAAACTAGAGCCCCTACTAGTGAAGATTAACTCGATAATAGTTTAGTTTAAAGGTAAGGAAATACTCAAATGAAATATAAGTTATAGTTAACTTTCGCTAGCGATTACTTTCCCTATAATGGTTTTTTAAATTAACATCAATTTTCAATTTAGATCTATGTAACTTGGTAATAATTTCACACTAAATTTAATGTTTAAAATCATTTAGGTTATGGTTTTCTTAAGTATACATTACCACCAAGAAGTTCAAAGTATACAGGACCGACTACCAGTCTCTGCTCCCAATTAAATTATTTAACACTTGGAATAAAAAACCTACACATATTTTGTGTAGGTTTTTTATTCCACTAAAATGCTGAATTATTTCAAAACACACCAACCTTATTGAGTATATTTACTTCTTTTATTTTTTCTTTTAATTCCCTTCTTTTACTAAAAATCTGTTTAAATTAACCGTTTGAAAAATTGTATAACATGTTTGCCAATGTTGTGTATACTTATAATTGGTTCACAAATCTGTATGTTACTTTTTTGTATAACGTGAATAATAATTTGTGTGCTGTTTTTATTAAAATAAAATCAACATTAAGAAACTCAAGTGGTAGGGGTATTGGGTAGAATCTTCTATAATTAAAACACGCCACCAACGAACTCGAACCGATTCAGCGATCGGTAATTGTACTGCTAATGCGTACATTGCGTATGTGATCACTTCGAATTCCATGTAAATTGTAATACGCTTACATATGTTATTATGACCTCGCTAGCTGCTGACTACGCTCGCGTTAAATATTGAGCTTTGTCTACTAACATTATAAAGAGAAAAACTTTGTTTGGTTGTAATGAATAGGCTTAAAAAGTAATGGTCTGATTTTAAAGATTCTTTCACTAATCGAAAGCTATGTTATCCACGAGTAGCATAGGCTATATTTTATACATTATATATACCTAATATATAACATTATGCTATGGGAGCAAAGCCGCGCGGATCAGCTAGTGATCAAAAAAGTTATTATATCATGTAACCGAACTATCGTTTATTTAAAATTACATCAACCATGTAATAGCAACGATTGAGAAAAAATAGTGTTCTTGGTGGATGAATTTATTTATAACCTTATTTTTAAAAAAGTTTTTTATTTAAGACTGCGCAAAACATACATAATATTTTTGATGAAATATCTTCATGATAATTTTCCATGATTGCGCGCCACCTGCAGCGAAATTATCCTTTTCCTTATAAATTCCTATATTTACCCCTCCACAGTTACGACTATAAGGAAAAATCCTGAATTCTGAACGCATAACCCAAACATTACTTTTGGGTCTTATTACATTAATATGAATAAATATGTATCCTACTAAATATGAAGGGCGATGTATGGAATTTGTATTAAAATTTAAATTAAGACGAACCTAAAAGGTGGCTACAGATATTTTTTCTTTTCAATTTAATCTGATGAAACTCAAAAACGGTGTAAGTTTTCTCGCATTTGTTTCTAAATATGTAAAACGTACATTATTAGACAAGAATATCATAGTCGTAAATCATAATTTCTAATATGTAGTTTTTATAGTTTTTTTTATTTTCCCTATTTTTAACGAAACTTTCAGTTTCACAGGTGACTATAAAATCGAATCTAAAATAAATAAACTTGTACAATATAACATCATAACAAATAGAAGACCCATTATACATTAATATTACGTCGTAACAAGCAGTTTGCAAGACGTTCTGAAAGGGGGATATGGAAAGCCTACATTTATTTGCAACAAAGGCTAAATCATGTCAAAAACTGGTTAGATTATTTGGTTTAATATTGTTGCTTATAATTTAATGTAAATTTACTTGTAAGGTCTCGTCTCGTAATTTTATACATGTGAAAGTAACTCTGTCCGTCTGTATTTTTCGCGCCTAAACCACTAACCCATTTGAATGAAACTTTGTACTGAGATTGTTTTAATTCTTAGATATGTCCTTATGTCAGTAGTTTTTATACCGGAAATCCCACGCGACCACTGGCGAAATATGCTAGTGAAACCGCGGGGCACATCTAGTTAATATTATTAAATGAAATAATTATTTTAAATGTTAATCGTTGAAATCGCATAACCGACGCCAGTTATGCGTTCAAATATGTGACACTTATTTGATCAAATATTTGTACATGTAGATATCTGGCGCCGGGGTTACATTAGTTTTCCAATTAATCTTATGTGTGAATTTGTAATTTTACAGTACATACATTAGTTACACCAGATTTGTTTAATAAAAAAATGTAAATAATTATATTTTTTCTTTCTTTCTAAATCCGGTCGTGCACAAAGGAATAAATTGTAAGTACCTTTTTTTAATTTTACGTGAATGGCAAGAAGAATACAAGGATTTTTTCCGTAAAACATTTACAGCGCCGTTAAGTAAATTGTCGTACCGTTATCACCTCATCGAATAATCGAGACCTTTTGGTATATTCAATTCAGCATTCAAACGAAAACAATTTATATTCAAGTAAACTTTTACTGCTTTTAAAATTTCTTTAGTACTATCATTTCGAAAATTGGTATTCAATGGGTTACTAAACTGGAATTATTCTGTTAATCGCGTCCAATGTGACCAACTCCTACACCTTATTAATAAAAACTGACTAATTGTAATGTTCTCCAATAGTACTCTTAGAGTAGTTATTTCTAGAGTATTATCTAAATAAATACAACCCAAGGGTGACTGACTGTCATAGTGATCTATGAACGCGTTGTGTCCGTAGACCTAGTGAACAACCAAAATCAGTTTAAAACAATTTCATTCAAATGGCGAGAGTCAGTCACAATTTCCTATCTTGCAGCTAAACCCCAGATTAAGCTACGAAATTAATAATAATAACTCCCCTGACCGATTTCGGCCATGGTGGACAATCTCAACAGAGACTAGCCAGATGTGCAGGAGATATTATAGTGCACACAGGTGCAGTCTCTACTCCTTTACTCTCATAACCCGATATGGAAGAGCGAGTGCAAGTGCAGGACTATACACAGGAGGTTGTATTTTTTATTAGGTATTGGTCCAGTTAAGAACACCTCCTAAATCTTCATTCACAGCAGGATTTACAAAATATTATCACCGTTTAAAATCAAAACGCTGTAATTTAAACGATGCATCCAAATCATGTTGACATATCTCGTATTCTGAATACAAATATGGCCGTGACATCGACAACAATTGAATTGTATTTTTGACTCAAAACATTTATGATAAATCGTATGTGGGGTTACATTTTAAATTTATCTTCTGGTCTGGTAAATACGCTCGGAATATTATTTGGATTTTATTTTAGTTTAATGTTAAATCAAAATATATTTTCTATGCAAAGTAATTTCACTCATAATAAATCGCATACGCGTGTCATATATATCCTCACGATATAGTATAAAACAAGTTGTTTTCTCTGTCCCTATGTCCCTTTGTATGCTTAAATCTTTAAAACTACGCAACGGATTTTGATGCGATTTGTTTTAATAGATACAGTGATTCAATAGAAAGGTAACATCCATTAAATAGTGTAGAAATACTGTTATTTTTGAGGTTTCTAATGAGATGTCGTTTACAATTTTTCCGCTTACGCAGGCTGAACCCTACGATATTTAACAAAATAATGTACTAATTTTTAAATAAAACGTTCACAGTTTTTCTGTAGTTTATTTAGTATCAGCATTGCATCCGTGCGAAACCGGGGAGGGTTGCTAGTCGATTATAGAATACTATCATGATTTCTTTATTGATTAGTTTTATTGACACTTAGTAAGAGAACATATGGTTTCGATAGGACTGTACACTTATTTGGAACTAGCTTTCCGCCCGCGGCTTCGCACGCGTGGGCTACTAATTTCTGTATTTTTAGAGGCGCACAACCAAAGTTTAAAAAAATAACGGTCGCAGGGCCATGGCATATCTAGAGTTTTCTATGGAAATAGGTTTGACCAAAATCACAATCACAGTGCACGCGCCTCTTCAAAATATAGAAAATTGTATTCCACGAAAGCGAAGCCGCGGGCGAGGAGTTAGTTATTTTTTGAAGACTTTTGAGAATCTATTGACTGTTTTAACGTCTTAATCTATACATAAGGAGTTTAAAAAGGCATGTCCGCAACTAACCAAAACCTTACATTATCACGTGGTATGTCAATTTCACGACTTTAGAAGCGTATATCACAAAAAATATTTATTTTAGCAAAAAACGCATTAAGAAAACTCTATTTCATTTTTAAAGACCTATTTAATGACACCTCGTTTAATGATTTACTCGCGTCTTTATTTTTTTACCCTCCGTTTACATGTATGGGAAGCCGCCCCTAAAAATATTTTTTTCAAATAAAATGTAGCCTATAATTTGAACCTAATATTGGTCTATCAGCATGTGCAATTTTATCAAAATCTGCCCAGTGGTTATTACGTGATTGACGCACATACAAACAGATAAACAGACAAACAGACAAACAGATAAACAGACAAACAGACAAACAGAAAAAAAAAATTCTAAACATGGTTTTGGTATCTATAGAACATACATATTGCATACCAATTACTCTTTTTGAAAAATATTCAATGTACAGAAATGGTTCGGTTACTGTTTTATTATATTTATAGATAACAGAGATGATATTATTAGCTTTTCCTATTTGCTAATACTATTTGATCTTTTCATAAAATGAGGCCGTCCGTCCTATTTCCTTCCTATTCTAATTTAATTTTCCTCTATGCAAAATTTCCGTAAATTACCCGTTAATTTGAAATAGCCGAGGGCGTGTTATCTTTTGTACAGAAATGCTTGCCCCGGCTCGGTTATTCGATCGGCAACCCCATTATTCGATCAAAGCAATACAGAAATCACATACATTTTTCTCTTATTCCACTCTCTTCCTCAACATCAATCTTTATTCATCCTACTAACCTGCTAATCCTACTAATATTATAAATGTGACAGTTCAGGTTGTTTGGATGTTGGCGTGTCAATCACGCCACAACTACTGGACGGATTTTGATGAGATCTTGTACACAGACAGGCTATTAACTGGATTAGGTAATAGGATACTTTTAATTAGATTTTTTCGCAAAAGCAATATCAAAAAGAACACATTTCAGCTGTCTGAGATTAATTAGATTAAATCTAAAGCAAATACTTGGTATTTTTGTTAATCTGTAATAGTGTTAGGTATATTTTAAATAAAGCTTTATTTATATATTTTAAGCAAACGTAGTTGATTAGAGTTACTTTTTTTTTGATCAACATAAATTATAATTTATATTAGATCGTTGATTTCACTCAAGACTTCATTTATAAAATGATGCTATTTGCATATCCTCTCGTTTATTTAAGTAATCTCCAGTATCAATAAAATGTTATAAAAACGTATTTATAAAAATTTATTCTATCTCTATCAACTAAACTTCCATAAACCTAACACTTCGAATAAAAAGTAGACTGATTTTTACAAATACAATTGTAATTTTAGATAAATCAACTGTATAAGGTGCTTGATGAAATTCAGTTTATTTCAGTTGACGT
Organism: Phoebis sennae; assembly: GCA_001586405.1. Classification (NCBI taxonomy): domain Eukaryota; kingdom Metazoa; phylum Arthropoda; class Insecta; order Lepidoptera; family Pieridae; genus Phoebis; species Phoebis sennae. Next base: position 72,275 of record LQNK01000764.1, read on the forward strand.
GACTAAATATAATCAGTTGCCTCGTGTTGTAAGTACCAGTTTACTTTAGAAGATTTCAATTTCACTGTTGATTTATTTTAGTTTGCCGTATCATTGCTAAGAATTACGCTTATAGCCTTCTTATTTAAACAAGTGGGCGGAAGAATTAACTGAGGCAAGGTAAGGAGGGGGAGGGGAACGAAGAAACCAAGATCAAATAAAGACAAAATATTATTAAAATTAATGAAGTTCAAAAGAAAAAGACTGGATATCTTCTATTAAGGGAAAAGGACGTATTTGATATTCGTTTATCTGATTGACTTTTCTTTGAGGAAAATATGTTATTACGTGGTTACCGTGCTTGTTTAATATCTATGTTGTTTCTGAGTGACAATGAATCATGAATTTGGATTTTTAATCTAAATTTGAACTATGTTTCCATTTTTTTGTAATTTCATTTGTACAGTTTTTTTCAACTGTAAAATTTACAAAATTAATAATGCATTTGTACAGAATATTTCACAATATTCTGTTTTCTTATTTCCATTGAATAAACGACATTTAATATCAATTTTTAGATTTTAAATAGAAAAATAGTTTTTTGAACATTCTATCTAAATTAGCCTCAATGATTTGAGGCTAGTTTATAAGTTTAGATAGGAGGTAATAATATAATTATCTGATTTTAAGAAAGCCATTCGCTGTCTGTCTAGCATGTTAATCTAACCTGAATTACGACTAACGTTTGTTTGCTCGTCTTGGTATAATTACTATTACCGAGTATCTGCTTTATATTTTTATCTAGCAAAGAGGATAGGAGCACCTGAGGGTGAATGAATACCGGTTTTATAAAAGTATAAGGAGATAAAAGAGGGCATAAGAAAAGTTTATAGGAGGGAATAAAAACACAGATTCACTCAAAGCATAACACTGCATCGATTTGTGGGTGGGGGTGACGTCCTCAGTTCGCGTCAGCAATTCGTGCAAAAGCAATACACGACTCTCTTTAACCACCATACTGCTTGATTCTCTAATACTATATGCATTACTTCATTTATTTTTGTCAGCCCGCCCTGGCTTCGCACGTACATGTTATATGCATATAAACATTCCTCTTGAATCACGCTATCTATTAAAAACGGAATCAAAATTCGTTGGGAGGTTTTACAGATCCATGCATACATAAGAGCAGACAGCGAGAAGCGAATTTATACTGTGTAGTGACGTAATACCATAGGCAAAGGATACAAATGGCAGAATTGACGCCAGTACCAACCAAAGTATAGCAGGTACCTTGCCAGCTCCGAGTAGAATATATTTTTCTTAAGAGCGTTCAACGATTCCGCGAGCTATTTGACTTAAAAACTGCACTTTTAAAAGGTGTATATAACCTTACCATGCACCTTACACACATTTGAATGTCTAAAATATTAGAGCGTTTCTTAAGTTATCTATTTCAATATACTTTGCCTTTGAAAGTACACTACATTTTAGTTAATATTTATATACAATTTACGCAATTATTATCAAAGTTGGTGAGACGTATCTATCAAAAAGGCTTAACAAATTCGTCACATTTAAGTCTGTAAAAAGTAACACGTGTTAACTTCTGCCTAGACATGCATAATCAAACTTGTTTTAGAGGGAACAATATTTAAAGCTGTTTAAAATTGTTAGCGCAATTTAAAAGTTTTACAATAAAAATGACAAGCTTTGTACGACTGTGTATATGCCGTGAATTCGTGAAATTATTGAGATAGAAGAAAAGTTTTGGTGAAAATGTAGAACTGTATTTTTAACTACACACTTTCATAATGTTTCATAAAGAAGTATGAAGAACATATAAAATTAAGCAACTTAATTGTTGGCGTTCAACCGCAAAACATCTATACGGAGTATTAAAAAAAAGTCGACAATAAGGTATGAAACAACGGATGAGTATGTTATTATAACCATGTATAAAGATTTTTAATAACACGCTTCAGAAGTAATCAAATCCGATTCTAAACATTTGAATAAAAAATCAGTTTGGATAACAGCCATTACAATCCACTCATGAAATCAAATTTACTTACGTCAGCGCAATATCTCACAGCAAATTACAAAATCCATATCCCATATTGTAATCTGCGAGAAAAAATATTACGAAATCTTTCGATACGCATAAAATATTCAGAGGCACGTAGCTATTGTTAATATATTACATTTATTCGACTCGATTTCCCTCACATAGGAAATATTCGACGAAGATGGGCAAAGGGAACGTTGATAAAAGATCGAATGGGTTTTGATTGTACTTCCGATAATTTCAATTAATGCTGAATGTTTTCGTCGGAATTTCGTGGGTTGATCGAGTTTCGTAATTCGCTTTAAAGTACTTATTTTCTCATTGACGTGGTTACAAAATGTGCTAATTCATTTTCTATGTTTTGTTGATAAGACTAACACCCGTATTCACAAACAATACTTTTTTTTATACCGAAATAAAGAAATGGCCATAGTTTCACCTGGTGGAAAGTGATAACATGGTCGAGGATGGAACACACTTCTTTATGTAATGTCTATTCAACTTGACCTTAAATTTAACCAGATCACATCTGCTTGGTAAGACAGAAGTCGGAAGAGAATTCTATTCCCCACTAGTCCGCATTAAACATTACGACGTGAATCCTTTGGTACGAGTAAAGGGTACTTGTGTAGGTAAAGTAAGATACTATGTGAAGTAAGACATTACTCTATGCGTTCTAAATGACAAGTCTTTAATTCAAAGACAATAAGAATTAATTTATACACCAAGAGACAAACTGCCACTCAAGTATCGTTTCTAAATAAGTTAGGGCCCTGTGCGTTGTGAGAACATAGCTTTGTATGTGAATATGTGTACAAGACTTGTACACCTCACAAAATAGATAGGTACATAAATCAAACTCATGTATATAATTCGCCTTTTATACCTAATAATAATACCCCCCCCCCGACCGATAACGGTCATGGTGGCAAATCTCAACAGAGATCAACCGGGTACGCAGGAGATATTATAGTGTAAAAGGATGTGCGCAAACACATGTGCACTCTCTTTTTCTTCACCCTCATAATTTGATGAGACGACCAACGAGACTGGAGAGAGATCAGGCGCAGAAAAGACAGTTATAAAATAAGTCTTTCTTTCAATTGCTTTTCTAGAAAGAATAAGCAGTCTAAACTTCGCTTTATAATATTAGATTTACATATACTTTAAAGAAACATTACTCTTTTAATGACAATTTGTACTCCATTTTGGTCCATTGTACCGCAATATCAAACCAACAGTAAATTGAAAGTATATGAATTATTCATCGATACATCAGTACACTTTTAAAACTAATTGATTTTGATGGACAAAACCTGACGCAAATTCGATTAAAATCACCTGTCGAGCGAATAACTAAAATTCGGTGCTTTTCTAACCAATATCGATATTGTAAAATAGAAGTGTTTTGAAACGTTAAATCGATTAATCGTTAAACGTCAGTTACGTTGACATAAAGTTAGTTGGTTCCTACGACAGTTATTTTGCAAAAGGGAATAAGATTTTTATAGTTATTCTATATAACTATTGTTTTTTTTTCTATTTAAAGCAAAGATTAGAGAATAAAAGGCAGATGGAGTGTGCCGAAGACTCGAGTGACGCTAACTACACGTACGTACACGTGCATCTGTATGAGTGAAATTTAGAAAAATTACGTGTCAAACTAGGCGAACATTAGTATTTGCTTTTGAAGTTTGTATTTGCTTTTCGGAGTCACTCGAGTCGTATGAGATGTACGTTTCTAAAATCCTTAAAAAACATCTTCTAGAATTTACAAAGTACAAAATAATATATCCCAAGTGAGCGAAGCCGCGAAAAGTTAGTACAGAATAACATCTGCATTGGCATTACGGACCCCCTATACACATATGGGCTACTAGCTGATCCTTTGCTCCCGTAGCCCAAAAAATATAGCCTATGTTTGTCGTCGATAATGTAGCTTTCGAATGGTGAAAGAATTTTTAAAATCGGTCCAGTCGTTTTTGAGTCTATTCATTAGAAACAGACAAACAAAGTTTTCCTCTTAGTAAATATAATATTATAAATGTAGTTGACCAAAGCAATATAATAACTGTGACATTTATTAAATTTTAGATTCAAACAAAGGATTTCAGTAAAATAAAATTGTTATTTCAGCGGGACGTCGAATTTATACACCAGGATTACAGCGGCTAATTACATTTTGATAATTTTGTGTTGTTTTGTATACTAGATTAAATTGATGTCATTTTTATTGATTTATAAATATTGTTTCAGTATATTGCAGTCTTTCTAATTTATTAATAACTTTCAACGGACTTCCATCGGATAATACAGCTCCAAATTTTCATGTTTTCTAGGCAGGGCATAAACATACTACCCCCAACCGCTATCATCATGTCAGAAAAAACAATCTGAACACGTCCGAAGAATATCCAACATACTGCGGAATGTCCCAGGATCGATAAAGGAGACAGATCGCAGTAATAAAGGAAAAAAAAATGACACTATGCATGAGTCTAACAATACTATGCCGCCTTTTTCAATTGGGCCACTAGCCCTCCCCTAGAAATGGCCCTAGCTAGAAATGTAGACGTTAAATAGTGATGAACTATTGTTTCATAATTGTATGTTATCCTTAGGAAGTGGTCTAATTTTTTGGCCATTAGTCTAAATTTTTTCCCAATAATGTTTATTATGACGTCGTTTATTTACCCTTCCACAATCGTTGTATTTGCTTTAAGTGTCCAACTTTCCACACTACAATACTACTATTATTTCCCATAACAAGGAAATTCAGTAATTTTATAGTGCTATAGGGGTCGTTCCCTTGACAGCCCTTTGACAACCCTTTAACGTTAATGTCATGGGACGAAATGTAAACATTAACGCCGTATTATGACGTCAATTTCGCGTTAAGTGATTCGTGAATTGTGACGTCATTAACCCTTTTTATTGCTTTTATCTTATTTTAGGTGTGTGAATGGAGAAACGTGTACGAACAATGTGAATGAATTTTAGCTCACATTTGCCCAATATACGTATAGAGTTAAAAATATCACAAGCGTTTTTTGGAATATAAGATCACATAAAATAGCTAGTTCTATCATTAACATAACTCTCTCACAGATAATATAATACTCTAGACCCCGTTTATTTAACAATTGTCATCTTCAAATTATACTAAGCTTGAAATTTTTAGCATATTATCTGAATATTATCCAGATAGAATAATTTTAAAAGGATTTTAAACATGGTTTATTATACATCATTTAACATTATTATTAAATTAAACGTCGTGTTAGTAATAATTTTAACTACTTAACTGTGTTAAAAATCCCATAAAAAGTAATTAATCAATATGGAAAGTACTAGCATTAAAACAAGGAAATACTATTATCCAGGTACTTTAAAATTTTCTCAGTAAATTCTTCTAAATCAAATGCGACGATGGAATATAAGTCATCAAGACTTAATGCCAAGTTTTAAATCACAAAGTATCTAGCCGTATGAATTATGGATCATAATGCTATCCAGACATAAAGAATGTTCAGATAGTCTGCCAAATGCAGAATCATTCTTAAAGTTTATATCTTTATCGATCTTCGTAATATACACATGTGTTATATATTAAGTTGTACTTTCTTTCTAATATACTAGTTGATCCGCGCGGCTTCGCTCCCGTAGCATAATATTATATACTATCCATTTTCCGGGATAAAATATAGCATATACGAATTCGAAAGAATCCCTCTAAGTAATGGTAAAAGAAATTTTGAAATCGGTCCAGTAGTTCTTAAGCCTATTCAATACAAACATACAAAAATACAAAGGTTTCCTCTTTGTAATATTAGTATAGATATAGATTACCATTGAATTGAAATACTTTTTAAAAGATTATTTTTCCCGACGCGATATTTCGAACACTTTATAGCGAGCGTGTTCACGGGTGACAGAGATGACAGTTGTCTTCATGAGTGTTTCAAAAATTGTGTGTACCTCCACTTATTTCCACGAAGATGGAATTTGGAAATTTGGCTTCCGTTCTTTCAAAATTGACTTTTTTTACATTTAAAACTACGCCTTCTCGTCCCAAACTAAGCAAAGCTTGTTCTATGGAGATAGATCTAGATAACTGATAGACATAGGTACTTATACATATATATTTTCTTGTAAATAAATATATGCTTTAGAATCTAGATACATGAACACTCAGACAGTACAAAATTACAACGTACATCACATAATAATATTCTACACGTGGGGATCGAACCCACGTCCTCCAGCGCAATCGACCATTGCCACATCCACTGCACCAATCGGGTCGATAAACAGAAGTCGGGCCCTTGCCCCGGCTGTACGAGAAATGTTTAAAAAAACTCGGACGGCAAAAGTCATTTAGCAAAGGCATACTTACAGAAGTCGGGCTCTTCTTGCTCCGGTTGGAAGAGAAGTGTTCGATAACTTCCCAGTTGGACTTCTTCGGGGTCTGGTGTTCGCCGGGGGAGGAGGACGCGCGGGGGACTGCGGCCGGCGTGCAGCGGCCGGAGTCGTCCGCGCGCACCGACGTGCCCGCCGACCGGAGTGAGGCACAGCGGCGCCCGCGCAGGGCATCCTGGCGTAAGAAGTATAATTTAGCTAAGGTTTGTTGTAAGGTTACAATGTGGTAATAGAAGTCAAGCGTTTGTTTTGGAATACGTATTTGGTGATCTAGAGAAGGCTACATTTATCATTAAAAAGTACAGTGCAAACAACCTTTAAAAAGGTTCAAATTAATGTACCTACGCACATTGATGATATTTTTTGATGGATCGTGTGAACCTTCAAATATTTTTTATTTGTTAACCTATTAATGAAACAAACACTAAAACCTCTGGGGGCTTGCCGTAATACATAATCGAAAATTGCATTTAAATCGGTTTAGCCGTATATCGTCGACAAACAGACAAACAGACAAAAATTCTAAACGTTATTCTTTTGAGTCTGGAAGCATAAATGAAACACGACACACGAACGAACACTATTTTTTTTTAATATTTAATGTACTGACATGGTTATGTCTACAATTTTATTGTATGTATAGACTATGTCAATTAATTCTGCTTATCTATTCTAACATATTTCCATCATATATTATATCATATGATCTATTCCTTCCTTTTTTCCTATCATCGATTTTCTCATTCCGTCTTCTTTTTCAAGATTCGTAAAGTAAAACATACGTCATTTCTTACGTTATGCTTTTAAGATATTTAGAAATGGGAAAGTGTATGTCTTATCATAGATATTATATGTAAAAAGAAAAACATTAGCCTATAAAATAAGACAAGATATATTTTAGTATTAAACGATAAGAAGTTGATATTTTGTAGGAATAAATGGATAACGTGATCACGCAAAACTTAGAAAAAATATGAATTTAAAGCCTGTTTGTTATATAACGCAAACACTATTAAGTCCCGTCTTATAAATTTGATATAGTGAGCTTATATCGTAAAATAATATAGGCATTTATTTAAAGTTATTTTATTTATGTATTTATTACTCTTTATTATACTAATATAAATATAGATTGTTCTTACAAAAATATAAAACATTAAGATGACACAGTTTAAACGGTTTATTACTAAGCAGTGATTTCTACTACAACTTCTGGGCTAGTTCATAATTTGATTTGATATTCTACTCTCTTAAATAACGTATATTAAAATATTCGATAATTTACATTTAGTACTTTTTTACCAACAAAATTACAAGATAACAAGAATGAATCAACTGATCACACAGGAGATTGGTTTATACGTAATCGAATACAAAGCCAATCGTGGATTAGTTTTGTGTGGAAACGGAGTAATTTCCGGGATTTTAAACGTTTATAATGGAGCTTTGCCCGCAGTTTCACATACGTATATCTGTTTTCACCGTTCCCGTGGGATTCCAAAATCCTTTCTTAGCGGATTCCTTTTATCTGCTAGTTTGGGCTGTGCGTTGATAGATCACTTATCAGTCAGTCACCTAGATCACTATGTCAGTCTTTAATATAGTATTACGCTATCTGTTTTCAACATTCCCGTGGGATTCCAAAATCCTTTCTTAGCGGATGCCTCATAAGATTTATCTGCAAGTTTGGGATGTGCGTTGATATATCACTATGTCAGTTAGTCACCTTTGAATGTTATATATACATTTATGTTAGTAATTTGTCGGTTACACAAATTTACAACAAAATTAGTGTATGATGTTAATATAGTTTACAACGAATTAATGTGTCTTTGATAAAAATATTATCTACCATAAAATATATATTTTTTTAATTTCTTGCGCAATTTTCTTATTGGAGATGAATTACATCGATTTGAAATAGGTTTGGCTTTAAATGACCGAACGATGAAAATTCAAACAACACCTTAATATTCAAAAACTATACTATCTTTGTGAAACACATGGTTTATTTTATAGCGTTTAAACGTTTTTTCACCTCCTATAAGGAATACTTCGGGTTACCAATAGCAAAAAACACAATTAATATTTATTTACATAAGAATCACAGTTTTCCCAACCCATTATAATTTCGACGTCAATTGTAACATCGTTATTTAGGAGTATGACAATGTATATCCATTTCACTCCCTCTTACCAGGGGATGATATAGAGAGACAAAGACACATCTATGTCACTACATCGAAGGCGCCAAGCCACATGATTGATATTTCCCATTTGTCAGTGTCAGCGTAATTGAAACATTTCACTTGCGAAGCCATCGATATCTGTATTGAGTTTTTTTTGAGAATTTACAATTCCATAATAAATAGTTTTTTCACATAGCATCATAAAATCCCTATAAAATATTATAAACTAGCTGTGCCGAGTGATTTCTCGCGTATCCTTCCCTGTTTCCGTGGGATTTCCGAGATAAAAGTAATATGTCCTTCATTGTCAAACTATCTTTGTACAAAATTTAATCCAAATCAGTTCAGTTGTTTATGCGTGAAACAGAGACAGACAGGCAGACAGACAGACAGCGTTACATTCACATTTATAATATTAGTAAGGAATGAGAATAAGGATGTGAAACTAAGTCTTTTTATCTGTCTTTGTCTTCTTCACGCCTAAACAACTGAAACAAATTGGGTTAAATTTTGTTGATTAAGTTTTTAATCAAGAAAATTTTCGAGAAATATCCGGAAGGTGGAGGGATGAAGTTTATACACGAGTTGGAATTCCATATCTCTATTTATTTATTTTTATTTATTTATTTATTTCTCATTTTGCATGAACATGTAAAGATAGTAGGTATATAAGATCTTAACTAATATTAGGCATGTACATATTCTGCCCATTACGGCGTGCAAAATTACAAACGAACACACAATTTAAATATTTGTTAATTTATTTCAATAAGGTATAGTAAGAGAATGCGATCTTCAACAGCAATCCTTCCCAAAAATGATCCTAGTTCTCGTTCGAAAACACAGAGTTAAAAGAAGTGAGCGTCTTAACTATAAACGACGGCCGATCAATATAATACAGGACTTTAAAATTGACATATTATTCAGATAATTAGGGATACGACCCTGACAAGTCCGCCTAACAGGGTCACGTTTCGTGTAAGGCCTTTCTCCCATTACGATACGCATTGGCGACGTGAATTATTCGCTAGGTGCAAAGTAGGTGGAGGGGAACCGTGAATCGACCGCAACGCTCACCGTGTCACAAAAAGCGGCCTACAGCGGACCATTTGCCACTTTTTACCATTTATTTCTTTAATCAAATAATATAGACAATATTATTATTGATATAGATTTAAGTAGAAAACTATTATTTTACGATATACCATTGGAAATAATTGTTTGTTTATTGTTTTTCGTAATGACAGTAAGCTATTTGACAATTCTAAGTCCGCTGTAATGGCAACCGCTAGTTGGCGTTGTCATCGTCCACCTTGCCAATACGCAAGTCTCGACTAGTCGTCAACACCTATCTCACATACATTTCAATTGAGACTGGCACATTAAGCTACCGGTATTCTACCCGTCCGCAACTAGTATCGCGAGACTCGACGTGTCTCTTATGCGTCGCGTTTCTTACGTATCTCCACAAAACAGCTAACTCCCTAAATATGGTATTTCGTTGTAGAGCAGATTTCATTAATTTTACAACATGAATAATTTACCGAATAAGATCTTAGGTCTTTTAAGACATTCGGTAGATCGATAAAAAAAATATCATCATATTGTAGTAAGTAGTAATCCAGCATTTTCTTTTCGTGCGGTAACGTCTTCTGTTTCTGTAGAAAAAAAATTCTAAGCGCGTCCTTTCCTAAAAACCGTTGCACAAATGTGAAATGTGTAATTTTTCAGTAGCATGATGTGCGAACGTGGAGTTGCAAACTAGTATGCAACAAATATTTGACACGAGTATCGTATATTCGTCCTTCTTGTATCGTAATGGGAGAAGGGCCTAAAGGAACAATGGGTTACTCGTGCGTGCCCGCCCGGACGCCGTGACGTCACCGACACGTGGTAGACGCTTTTATACAGGGTTATAATTAGTAGGAGTATTTTTGTTCTAAATATATCGATAACTATATTATAAATACACAAGTTTCACAGACTGCATCCAAATTCTTTAGTATAAATAACATCATAAAAAGTTGAAATTACACACATTTTAATTTTTTGTATAATGTTAGGACTTAGGAGGCTACACTAGATACGTTAAAATTTTAAAATAAATTAAAGTTGGAGTTTTATATCATACACTAGTGGTCCTCCAGTGGTCGAAATTTGACCATAAACAAATACTTGTGTATGTATGTGGCTGTGTAATGCATGGTAGTGTGTGTTATGTTTTATTTTTTATAATATATTGTCGGAAATATTTAGTGATTTCATGTATTAACAAGTTCTAAATGTCATCTTTCTATGCAAATGTCACTTGTCAGTTGTTAGCTGACATCGTAGTCCTATAAAAGAGTAAGCGCGTTCAGTATCTGGGCGCATTGGTACCGATTGCGCCTGGTGCTCGAACGTCTTATTGACGTCACGACCCATCTACCCTCACTTTGCTAATAGTCTTTATGACTAGCTGTGATTTGTTGTTAACTGACTAGTTCTATAATTGGCCAGTTGTGTAGAATCACAGTACATTTCTATTACATTTGACCTAATTATACAAAGCCCCTCTATTAGTTTCTTACAATATATTATTAATTTATTTTACTTTACAAGCATTATTATAGAAAAATATTAGTGTTCTGCACACCTACGCATAAACTATAAGTGTGCCAAATTTTATGCTCCAGCGTCCGCGCAATTTTCGTAAAAAGGGGTCCGAAGTTTCATCACATATTTATATATAGATTACATTTCCTGAAAAATGCCCGCAACGTGATCTTGTTTTCGTAAGGGTATATTAAAGTTACCCGTGGCCTGTCTAAACCCGATGACGTCACAGCGTCACTCCTCGCTCACGTGTCGTGACGTGACGTAGATGATAAATAAATATTCCTAGATATTTAACACAACGCTATCTATTCCCAAACTAAGCAAAGCTACAGAAACTAGATAACCGATAGACATACTTAAACATATTTTTTTGTAAATACATACAATAGATAAATTAACAGACAGTAAATTACAATGTTCATCACATTATAATTTTCTACTCATGAGACTCGAACCCACACCCTCCGGCGCTAGACCATTGCTCCATCCACTGCGCCAATCGAGTCGTCAATAAGTGGGTGAAATACGTGGGAGTAAGTACGCAATCTTGTGGCTCGACATTCGACAATCTTACTCGCTAGTGTGTTACCCTAAGTGCGCTTACTTTAAAACCGCCGAGTAAGCCTTCTCCATCTGATTTGTTTCAAATTTTGCTTGTACGTGCACTGCCATGTAAAGTAAAGTACCTTCTCTATTCCTAACAATTTTCATAGCTAGCCGATTTAAAACTAACACATGTAACCTGTAATCTAATGTGACCAAGCAAAAAATGACTAAAACGTATCTATATATATATAAATTTTTACAACACTTATAACTTGAGATCTGCTGGACCAATTACGCAGAATATTCGTAGGGAGATAGATTAGGACCAGGATAATGACAAAGGATACTTTTGATCTCGGAAATCCCACGGTAACAGGCTATATACGTGGTTGAAACTGCATAGCTAGTATGGAATAAAATACAAAAGGAAAAAAGATCATGTAATCAAAGCTTTGTGAGACGATATATTTCCGCTTTTCCATAGCTCAGGCTGAATTCTCATACAAATACGAGCTTTAAAACAAAACGGTATACTAAACGTTACTGCTGAACGGTTCCGGACTCTGCCTTTGTATGCAAGGTTACGCTAGGCTTTACGGAACATCCCTTTTGACGATTTGAATACAATACTCCGGAGACCACATTCACTTATACGTATCTTAGCCTTTCTTGAGTTAGAAGGCTCGTTTCGATCGACGTCAGGTCAATTTATAGATGCGATATGTATTGTGTCCAAATATGTCTAATAATTGTTCTGTCCCGTTCCCTCTTTCTTAGAGTGACAGAGATAGCATGAGATTTAACAGCCCCTTCATTGTCATCGTAAGATAAAAACTCTCTGATAAAACAGATAAAAGTAGCCCATTAAAGTTGACCATCACATCAGTATTTGGACATACATTTACATTTACATAACAGATTCAAAATTTAAATACATTTGATTTGAGTATTCCTCAATCCTTTACTAGTTTCTGCAGCTGATTTGAATGGTTTCGGTTTTAAAGCATATAAAATACAGGTTTTAGAACAAAATACAGATATAACGTTTTCACAAAATGGTTTTAGACTTTGAGCCCTTTTTAGATAGGCTTTACGGAACATCTGTTTTGACAATTAGAATATAATATTCCGTATTTTGACGACAGAATACAATATAGTAGACCTTATTTACTTATTGCTTTCTTTCTTGAGTTAAAAACGTGTCTAAAGTCGATGTCAGGTCAAATAATTGATTTAAACAATTTTAGTTTTTCATCCATTACTAGTTTCTGTGTGTGTCGTTTCTAAGGCATTTGTAGATGCCTCCGTTTCTTACATTAAGGGCCTCTTATGTGGGAGCCCTAAGCTTTTGAAGCGCCTCGCTTCCTCACACCTCTTGCCGCGTTACGAGTTCCACTACGCGCTTGCAAACGACTCATATCATACAGGGAGCAACGAACTTAGGCTAGCCTAACACTATTCCGTTAAGTCATTTTTGTTTCCAAAATATTTATTTCACACTAGTGATAAAAAAGACTAAGAGGCTAAATATATTTTAATTTAATTAATAGATTTTTTAACTTTCAGCTAATGAATAATGTTTTATTTGCTGTTTTTCTAAAAAAATATATATTTATCTTCTATATATCTAATTAGGAAATTTTATTGTGAAGTACTATTCGTGCCGATTTGTGAGGACGCGGACTATAAATGTTATATCAATTTTTTATTATTAAACTAAAGATGGTGACTGGCATGCAACATATTTTTATTCAATAGTAATATGAGTGTCATTACATTTTTGGATAATGAATACTAAAAAGGTAATAATTTTTAAACAAAGATGGCGGCTCATGTTTTTAAAGTCTATAATAACATAGGCATCGTTTTTTAAGTTCTTATGAGAGTTTATTATGTAATGGAACATATAACTAGTGAGTAATATGGGTGTTGTGCTTATTGCGAAAATGGTTTGGACGCCGACGTTTTTATATTCTTAAGTTACATGGGTATCGTTTCCTAGGTTATTTTGGGTGTTCACTATGAAAATGTTATCAATTTTAAAATAAAAGACGGCGGCTGGCATTTTTGATCTCCATAGTAATATAGGTGTCGTTTTCTAGGTTCTTAGGGTTGCTCATTATGAAAATGGTATTGATTTTTTAATTAAAGATGGCCGCCGACATTTTTACACTCCAGAGTAATATGGATGTCGTTTTTTAGGTTCTTAGGGTTGCTCATTATGAAAATGGTATTGATTTTTTAATTAAAGATGGCTGCCGACATTTTTACACTCCAGAGTAATATGGGTGTCGTTTTCTAGGTTCTTAGGTTTGCTCATTACGAAAATGGTATCAATTTTTGGATTAAAGATGGCCGCCGACATTTTTATACTCGATAATAATATGGTTGTCGTTTTCTAGGTTCTTGGGGTTGCTTATAATGAAAATGATATCAATTTTAAAATAAAAGGTGGCCGCCGACATTTTTTTTAATCCATGGTAAAATGGGTGTCGCTTTCTAGGTTCTTGGGGGCGCATAAAATAAAAGTGGTATCAACATTTTTATGTTTGATAGTAATATATAACCTAGAAACCTTAAAAAATAGAAACTAAAAAACGACACCCATATTACTATAGATAGTTAAAAATGTTGGCGGCCATCTTTAACTCAAAAAT
>LQNK01000764.1:90274-120787 GCA_001586405.1 Phoebis sennae
CCATTACTAGTTTCTGTGTGTGTCGTTTCTAAGGCATTTGTAGATGCCTCCGTTTCTTACATTAAAAGTCAGATGGATGGAGGATCAGTCAAACGTTAATGATAAAACGTTCATAAATTTAAAAAAAATCGAGAAATTCTGTGTTAGAATTCGATGCTAAAAATATAGTATTTTACGTACTATATTTTTCTGCTAAACAGTCCCGATATATAGTACAATACTATATATTATAGTACGGTTGGCAGCCCTAGCTACACTAGGCTTTAACATCCCTTTTGACGACTTGAATACAATACACCGGAGACCACATTTACTTATCTATTTCTTTCTTCAGTTCGAAAACTTTCCTGGGTTTGTGAGGCCAATTAATGGATGAGATGGGCTGTCAAAAAGATTGTAAAATTTGATTACGTATACGTTAATCAATTAGGTTTCTACACGTGACGTGGGTGTCTTTCACAGTTTGTAGGTTTTTGCGTAGTTTATAGAATAGATAAGAAGTTATAAGTTTCGATATCCATATGTGGGGATATTTCGTGGAAAACCAAATATATAAATAGATATCGTAATTCCAATTTACCCTTTACAGATGATTACGAACTACTTTGTCCTTCATAATATCGTTATAAGTGGCAAATTGTTTTTTTTTGTTAATTTATTTTTTTGTGACGGTCTAAAAAAGATTTCAAAAAAGCCAATCTAAAAAATAAACGATTTGAATTTGAAATTGAATAACTTAAGAAACCAGTAAGAAATAAGAGACATACATCGTTGGTTACTCTAATGAAAATACTGAAAATAAAATAAAAAACAGAAAGTATGGTAAACAAGCCTTGACCCGTCGCGTTGATTTGGATGGCTATATTTAAATTTGTTCCTTTCCGATAAAAATTATGGTAAACCGTAAGTTTTTATAGACCCACTCAAAAGAGGACAATGTGGCGTACGTATGTAGGGTTGTCAATCATTTTTTGAAAGAAATATTTTAAAGCATGGACTTAAAAATATGTATTTAAAATTCGAATTTACGTTATGAACTAAAAAATTTGTTTAACGTTAAATTTAAAATTAAACAATCGGACCAGGACAATTTCTATATGCCAATTTTCTCATCAAACGAACCGATAAATACTCTAAATAAGAGATAAGATAATATTCTTCCTTATTTACATCCCTTTTTTTCTTTTAGTTTTACTGTTCTGTCTCTTTTACAACCTCAAAAGTTAAGGCCAACATCATATCGCAAAAAAGCCCTTTTTTGATAAACATAATAAGAGAAGTCCAGGAAAAATTTATTTTATCGAGTAATTAATTTTAATTGTTCACTAAAATCACTATTTTTATCCTATCATAGCCACATGACATACATTATATTATCTATACTAATATTATAAAGCTGAAGAGTTCGTTTGTTTGAACGCGCGTCCGATTTGAAAATTTTTTTTAGTGTTAGATAGCTCATATATCGAGAAGGCTGTAGGCTATATACCCACGGGAGGCTGTAGGCTATATACTATATCGGGATCATCCCGATATACCCACGGGACCGAAGCCCTGGGGCGCAGCTGGTCTATAATATTTTAATAACTTTTTTATTTTAATCAGCTTTTTATTCAATCCTTCATACAACAGTTACAAACCGAATAATTTAAAATACTTTATTTGCCAGCCCTGAGCTACATTTACCCACACGTTATTTTAGATATGTTTGAGGGAAACCATTTCGGATACATTTATTGTGTTTGCGTTGAACGCGATTGATATGTATGGAGTATCGGCGATATCCTTTGTTTCAAAGTAAAATTATTCCTATTGATTTTCCCGTTAATTAAAATTTACATTAAGGGAATACAATTAGTACAATATTATTTTATGTTTAGCGGTTACCCACGTGAATTTTCCACGTAAATCTTACGGATATAGTACCTTTTTTCTAAATTAAATTAAAGTTCTGTATCTGATTGCCTTTCCTGTAGTCCCAACCATGTGTGCAAAATTTTAAGGTGATTGGAGAAAAAGATATAAACAAACGAACTGAAATTTTAAATTGATTGAATTTTCAAAATTTGCGACTGCTACACCTTTATTTGCGGGTTTATAGTTTTGTCATTTTATCTATGGATCTCTTTATCTAATAGTGATAAAATACAAAATAACCCTCTACACTTTAGAAAAATAAATAGTTACTCATAAAAGTCATGGGCGGGAATGCGTGCGACTTCGATTGTAAAAATATTATTAGTTCTATTGTTATAATAGAAATTATCTTTTTTTAACAAATTGTTAAATTGTATACTTTATGAAAACGAGATAAAGTATAAAATCGAATAATAACGGTGAGAGGAATTCATAGGTGCTCATAAAATCCAACATGGTCGCGGTTACGTTAATTCATTTGTAAATGTGCATCAATTGATAGGTATTTTGATATTATTTGTTTAAAAATAATTATATATAAAATAAGACATCCTTTGAGTTCCAACAGTTTCAGCAAATATGCACTTTATTCAAACGATGTAAGGTTTAAAATCGTATGTCAGTAGCGAAAGGAATTCATAGGTGCTCATAAAATCCAACATGGCCGCAGTTACGTGCGAATTCATTTGTAAAAGCGCATCGAATGATATGTATTTTGATATTATTTGTTTAAAAATAATTATATGAAATAAGATATCCTTTGAGTTCCAACAATTTCAGCAAATATGCACTTTATCCAAACGATGTAAGGTTTAAAGTCGTATGTCAGTGTCGAAAGGAATTCATAGGTGCTCATAAAATCAAATATGGCGGCGGATACGTGCGAATTCAGTTGTAAATGCGCCCTGATTGATGTGTATTTATGAGACTAAAATAGTTTCATTAATTACGGAACAGCGCGATCATGTGGCAATACTGAATGGACTGTTTTGTAGAGTAATTGCGTATCTTGTACCTATATTAAAATGTATTAATTAAATGATAATATAGTGAAGTCACTTAACCCCCTTTAGGGCATGTGACAATTTTTGTTTACAGGCAAGTAGGAAAAAACCTTATGCCCCAAAGTGATACTTTCACATCTCCATCAATGATCGTATCCGCACTTAAATTGCAGGGCACTGCTATTAAGGTCATTAATAAAATCATAAATTCATTATTGTGTCAACCGTATTTTTAAATTTTTGTAAAACAAAACATACAATAAATGTATAATTTTCGTGTATACGTAGTACCTATACTTCGGATGTAACCTTGTTGTATAGGCTGTTTTTTCAATACCTTTGCAATTTCAAACGGAAAAGTTGAAAAGCCAAATGCATCCATCACATCGTCACAGATTCAACAATCGCATCCACGTGTGATCGTGATGTACAATCAATCATGGCGGCTAATATGTCTCACGGATTGACCGATCGGCGGATCTAGAATGATGGGATTGCTTTTGTGTTGAATTTGAGAATTTATATAAATGTTTCAAATGTAACTTTTAATCAGTCACAGTATTTTTTAAATGCACTTTAGTAGCTTTTAGTCTTTTTTTTAAATATTGATGACTTAAATACCAACCAAACATTAGACCACAAATTTCTCAAAAAAATTTGGAGGCATTTTTTGTGGAAAGTTATTTCAGAGGACGCCATTTTATTTAAAAGCTGTGAATGTAATTTAAGAAATATACGCGTTTGAAATAATTGCGTCTTTTGAGTACTCACTAGGCAGATCTACAGTTCGATTTTGGAGTATAATAGGAGAGGCATCAGACAAGTTTTCAGCTTGCCTCAAACACCATAAAAATGGTTCTAACTCTCGGAATATAGGTATTGTACGAGTTCAATATTTGTATAGAAAATGCGATCCGAAGACTTGTGTGACATTCTATACAAAGAATATGATATCCGATGCCTACGATGCTGCTAGCATTAAAATCACAGATATATAAAAATAACGTGTAATAATTATAGTACATTCACAATGAGCATTCAATTCGAGCATTAAATTTCTTTGATTTTTTACTCAGGATCCTACAAAGGGATTCCTGAGCCGACCTCGAAACGCTGTTTCATTTAATATATCACGATATTTTCTTTGTTAATATTAAGAGGCTTTTCCTGAATGAACATTATTTTATAACTATTTTGCAATTTATATTTTTAACATATATTTGTATTGTTATAATTTGAGTCGGTTTGTTTTCGAAACTGATTACTATAAACAAAAAAAAATTTCTCAAATAAATTGAAGTCTAAAAGTGGGTTTTACATAGAGACAAGTAAACACTTAGGAAATCGTAAAAACAGTCAAACAGAAAAAAATCATAACCATTATTTTGAGGTCATAACACATCCCATATTGTATAGCAGTTACTGTTTTAAAAAATCATATTTAATATCAAATAGGATATCATTTTGTTTTGTTATACGTGAAGATAAAAAAAGGGGACATAAATACCTTCTTTCCTGGAGGTTACAGGAAGGGGTATTTATTGACACCGATTTATATCGAGTAGGTGTAAACCAACAACAATTGAGAGACGTGAAGATAATAATATTAAAAAAATCGTATTTTTATATTTATAAAGGTTGTTCATTATTTACTTCTTTCATTTGTTAAATGCAGGGCTAACTTTGTATCTACCACCCATATCATTCTAAAAGAAATTGATCTCTATAATTCCCCCGTGAATCATTTCCCATAGAATCCTTTATCTTTATCTAATAGGATAAAAGATAACGGTCCTTTGTACCAGTATACCCATTGATGTACTGAATTATTTATACTGTGACCCTCATTTGATGTCCGGACACAAAATGGTTGACATTTTTACATAAACCCCTTTAAAGGTTTGTGTAACGTAATTGTCGATGGACACGGTTCTGCAAAGAATGTCGTGTACACAAAAAACATATAAAAATTAGCACGTTTTAAATAAACCTCTACACATTAAAGACTAGAGGTTCGCTCCGATCTAGCTAGACTTCGCGTTGTAAAACACGACATCTTAATATATAAAAGGCAAAAGTTGTTTTCATAGAATCAACGCACAGGCCAAACCCCTGAGGCTAGAAACTTGAAATTTGGCACACGTATTCTTGAATAGTTGTGGAATTCCACTAAGGAAGGATTTTTCAAAATTCAACTCCTAAGGGTGCGAAATAAATTAAAAAACAAAAGGATATGAAAAAAAGTCTTTGCACCTCAACCTTGCATTAACCACTGAATGGATTAAGATAAAACTTTACACGTTTGATGATAATACTATTACCCAACTTTTGAGATATGATTTATCCTGTAAAAGGCCGTAGTTCCCGTGGGAGAAAGGTTTAAAGTTTTATATTCTTTCTTAATTTACTAGATAAAATGTAAGCAGATCTACGAATTATTGTTTATTTCGTCAAAATCGGTTTACCGAAAGCGAAGATATGCGACGATATACATAAAAGTCAAAAGTAATGACTGAAAAAAAATTGTACAGGCGAGGTCTTTGGGCCTAGAAACTTGAAATTTCGCACAAATGTTCCTTTTATGAGTACACGATAACTAAGGAAAGTTTTTTTTTTAAATCAATCCCGAAGGGGATGAAATATTTATATGAAAAATAATTTCTTGGAAAACCTTTAATCACTGAATGGATTAAGATAAAACTTGACACAATTGCTGCTTATTATTATGGGCTAACCTTTTACGTATGACTTATCCCGAAAAATGCAGTGGTTCCTGTAGGATATTCAACTTTTTATAATGTTTTTGATTTTACTTTAGAAAAGGTTATTAAAAATAAGAAATCAATGGTCTTATTAGATGAAAGGTAGGCAGATCTATAATTTAGTTTTTATTTCATCAAAATCGGTTCAGTAAAACTGGAGATATGCGACAAAAGCGACTGCTTAACAAATTGTTTATGGCGATAACATTTGAAGAATTCTTTCATCCTGTGTACTTTAATTTAGTATGTGTGTTTTTGTACAATGTAAGAATCCATGAATAAGTACAGTATTTCGTGGAATAAATTTAAATATTGTAAGCAATTGTAAGTAAATTTTGTAAGTATTTGTTTTTTAAAAATTACATAAAATTACATTGTTTCCATAAAAACAAACAAAAAATAATGTTTATAAGGTTTCATTTTATTTATACTAAAATATTTAAACTGATTTAAAAATATTGTCAAGTTTCAGATTGTTTAAAAATAATAAGTATTTAACTTGATTTTATATGAAGTGGGGTAATAAGAGGTGAATCAATATGGCGGATTCCTTATAAAAGACGTGTCGGTAGTTGATCATGGCAAAACGTCACAAGTCGTCAGCGGAGCAAGATGCTGTTCGATAAAGAGACAGTGGAAGTGAAGTTATAGTATATTGTTGGCGAATTTATACTGGGCGATGAGGCAATAACAAGTGGAATTTAGTATGTATTGCTATATTATATCCAGTTACTACAATTTAAAGGAGATATGGTAGTATGGTATTTTATTCCTATTTTTTATTTTAAATTTTACTTTTCTTAATATATTATCAACGTTACTCCTTTACTCGATCTACCAATATTAAAACGATTGAGGATTAAAATATATTTATACATAAAACATTTGGCATTTTAGTAAATCTGGCTAAATTAAATTTTGTATAAAATTGTTTTATTTTTTTGCACGTTGAAAAAACACATTAACATTCGATGTCAGTAAATATAAAAAAGGTGTTTTAAATTTGCCAACGTCAATTTTATGCACGAATTTTATATTGTTTCCAGGTCTGAGCATCATGGTAAACCGGAATGCTACCTCTTCTTCCGAGGCGCTCGGAGGATAGCCAAACGCGCTGCAGCTACGATATTTGTAGCTATAGTAAGCAAAAAAAAACAATTGTGTGTGACCGCTGGCGTGATCGATATTTCATCCGGAAACAGGCATTTTGGACAATCTGAAAAGTCAGCTAAACAGGCAGAAGAAGTTTCGTTTAGAGAAACAAAACCACGTATAAAATTACAGTGCGTCGAGTTGATCATGGTAGCGATTTGATTCAATAATTTCATTGGTTAATTTTATTTGTCACAAATAGAAGATTTTTAATTTCTTTTTTTATTGTTTAGATTAAGTGTAATTTTTGGTCATATTTTTGGCAATAACGTTATTTTCTTTCCTTCTTTCTTTTGAATTTAAATGTATAGTATGTTTAGTGGTGTATTTTTTCTTCTGTACCTAACAATTTTTAAATGTACAAAGGTATTACAGTGGCAAGATTCTGTTCGATTACTGTATTAGTGTTAATTGTTAATAGTAATTAAGGCGATAAAAAATTAAATATATGTATTAATATCGCACAGCCACAGTTTTCTTTAACACCTTCCATACTTTATATAAAGTAAAGATAATTGATTTACGCACATGCCAAACTCTTGGGACGTAAGTGTCCACCAAGGCTTTTTTTAAATCTGTTTTTTTTTTCTTAACACCAACCACTTTTAACCACTGAATTTGTTTAAATGAAAGTACACAATTAGTCATAATATTTTATTATTCATAAAAACAGTTTCTATGGGATAATGTTTAAAAAAATATATCTATACATATAATAAAACAGTAACCGAACCATTTCTGTACATTGAATATTTTTCAAAAAGAGTAATTGGTATGCAATATGTATGTTCTATAGATACCAAAACCATGGTCAGAATTTTTTTTTCTGTTTGTCTGTTTGTCGGTTTGTCTGTTTGTCTGTTTATCTGTTTGTATGTGCGTCAATCACGTAATAACCACTGGGCAGTTTTTGATAAAATTTCACATGCTGATATATCAATATTAGGTGCAAATTATAGGCTACATTTTATTTGAAAAAAAACAATTTTAGGGGTGGCTCTCCATACATGTAAACGGAGGGTAAAAAAAATAATTCGCGAACACATAATTAAATGAGGTGTCATAAGATAGGTCTTTAAAAATGAAATAGAGGTTTGTAAATATGTTTTTTGCTAAATTAAATATTTTTTGAGATATACGCTTCTAAAGTCGTGAAAATGTCATACCACGTGCAATGTGAGATTTTGATTGACTTGAGGTCATGTCTTTTTATACTCTTAACGTAAAAACACACAACAAATTCTCAAAAACCCTCAAAAAATAAGTAACTCTCTGCCCGCGGCTTTGCTCGCGTGGGCTACAATTTTCTGTATTTTGAAGAGGCGTGCGCACTGTGAGATTTTGGTGAAACTTATTTCCATACAAAATAATAAAAAAATACAATATATATGCGCATATATCAGGGGTCCTGCGACCGTAATTTTTTTTAACTTTTGTTGTGCGTCTCTAAAAAATACAGAAATTAGTAGCCCACGCGTGCGAAGCCGCGGGCGGAAAGCTAGTTTTATAATATTTGGGAAAAAGGTTTTTTTTTTTGTTTTTTTATAAGCTGTTATAAAAAAGTGGAAAATTAATTGGAACATTGTAGCTTCTTAGTTGTATGGTGCACCATACCATGCACAGCCGATTTTGATAAGAAATCTCGTCAAAATCAGTTCAGTAGTTATGGCTTGATTGATACATAGACATCCAAACATCAAAACAATCTATAATATTTATTATATAAGTAAGAAGAGTAGAATTAATATCAAGTTAAGTGACTGTAGTCCACTTGATTATGAAAGGTTAAAGTTCCAATGTAAAAATACGCGGGCGAAGCCGCGGGTTACAGCTAGTTAATGTATAAAGTAACCTCGCGTACCGATTTCGTTCATCTTCTCATTCAAGATTTTTTATCGACCCTATTCGTCTCAAAATGTTATCAGATACAAATAATACTTCAGATATAATCTGACAAACATTCACTCATTTCACCCTCCTCCCTATCTTCATAACCCCCGTAATTTCACTCATCTTCAAACTCGACATTTTTTTATGTCTAAACTATTCGCCTGCGAAATACAAACAAATAAACAAAATCGCCTGATCATCTGGACTCTGAGACCTCGTTCCCTCGGTCAATTAAAAATCTTAAATCTTAGTTATTATATTATGTTTAAAATGTAATTTATCCTCTTACTTCCAATAAATTCTTTGAATTATCTTGGGTTACAAAAAGCTATAACAGACAAAGGTCTGTAAACTTTATAAAAAAACACATACATCAACTAATACCAGCTTATATTTGTCAAGTCCCGGACATAAAATATCACACCATAAAAATTCGGAGTATAAACCCAATCTCCCATAAAATATATCTGAACTAGTTCGTATTCAATACGTATCCGAAAATAACTTGGACTTTATCGGTTTATTATGTGGTTATTTTTCTTTATGATCTGTTCTTTCGTTTTTAGGGTTCTGTAGAGGGATTCTTTAACAGAAAAGGTATATGACTTCATTGGTTCCTTTTAAATTCCTTAGTTTAGGTGAAAGTATGATTTTTTTTAAAGTACGTCTCGAAATGATAGCCTTCTCCATTTTAAGGAAGTAATTGAAAACAATATTTATTATTGTAAAGAATTTTCTTCTCTCTAAATATTTGTTTATTTATATCCTACAAATATGTATGTGTTACTCTTACAAGCAAAAAGTACTGAACTGATTATGATAAAATTTGGTATACACATAGGTTCGGAATAACATAATCATTTAATCCCGGAGTTTACGCGGGTAAAACCACGCGACGCAGTTAGTTATGGATAAAAAACAATTAAGCAAAAGGTGTATTGATCGAGGGCTTAATTATAAAAGTACAAATATGCAAATTAACTTTATTCATATCTTTTATAAATCTTTTCTAGTCCCGCACAAAATTCAACCTTCAAAATGTTTCTTCGCAATCATATTATAATCACTGTATTTTATAATCACGGGCTTAAACTTACCATACTATGGCCACTGCGGCTGCGAAGGCTGAGCCTCATCTTCCAGTCGCGTTTGGACGCGTGCCCCTCCGAGCTAAACGACCTCTTCATCGGCATCGACATGGTGACTCACGATCACTCACGGTCACTCACGGTCACTCACGGTCACTCACAATCACTCACAATCACTCACACATTGCGTCCTGTCGCTCACAAGCGTCTTACACTATGTAACTACATTGTTAGAACATGCTATAGTTAAACAGTAATTTGAGACACACTAAACTAAGGATGAAGGTGGTGGTGCGCGGGGGGGATATCTGAAACAATGGAAAATCATTATTAATAAATAGCACTTGACTATAAATATATAATAAATTAATAACGGTTTTTTAATGAGTTAATGAATAAATGAATGAATTAATGAATAAATGCTCTATTTCGCACCAAAGATTAAAGCTAATACAGTTCCTGTAGTAACAGTTAATATTGACTATGGAATTTCTATTTCCGTATGTTTGCTGTCATAAAATTCGTAAAAAGTAGTGAACGAAATAAAATAAAGATAATACGTCCAGTTAGTTGTGCTAAATATATGAAACATTCTGTTCTTGATAAAAAAGAGTGCAAATTATAAAAGATAAATGATTCGTTTCATAGTCATAGGAAAAGTAATGAATATGACACTACTTCGTAGTTTATTAATACTTAGATACAAATTAATAAAGAAAGTTAATATAAAACAATTTATTTTCAAAGATATTATACATTTAAAGTATTTTTTAAATTGTGTGACTAATGTAATGGAAATAATTTTCATTTTTCGTTTGTTTATTTGTTTTCACATTCCGTAATCCGAATATTATAAACACCGAGTAGTTAACCTCAGATTATAACCCAGTATTCCGTAATTCATCATACACTTACACAATATTAGTGCTAAGTGAGAACGATTACCGGCTAAGCTAATCCAACAATTAATCCATCAGTTTCGATGCATAACTTATCGACTATTCAATTCTTATTTTAATATATATTTTCCACAGAGGATCCAGCATATTTTTCCAAAACCCTGGTTCACACATTTGAAGGGAAGAAATATCCAAATTATTCAAGAAATTTTTGTATTTTACAGCCCCAGTGAACAACAATGTATTTTTGTGATTGTATGTAATATGAATATGATATTTTTATTTTGAAATAAATTAGCCTTTAAATGTGATAGCAATTCCAATTTTAATTTTTTCACATTCCGTAATCCAGTAAACCTTGGATTGTAACCCAATATTCCGTAATTTAGCATACACTTACATTATATCAGCGCTAAGTGGGGACAATTACCGAGTAAATCTGATCCAACCAATTAATCCATCAATTTTGATGCATGACTCATTAACTATTAAATTGTTATCGACATCCAGGCACTATGTGATAATATTATGAACACACATATTGATAAAGTACTAGCCAGTATTTTTATAGACCCTTTGACATTGAAATGAAAAAATATGGCTTAATATTCATACACCTTTGAAAGCGGAAAAAAATATGAAGGTAATAAGTATATAGGTGACCAAATCTCATCAAATCATATCAAAAATGCTCTTAATTTTAGAAGGTAAGCCATACAATAATGTTGATAACGAAAAAGTAGGGATAAACGAGATGACTTAACAGATTGGTCGAATTCGCGTCGAAACAGTGTTCGACTCCCATTTATCTTAAAGCGCTATCATAATAATGCACTTAAATAATGTTGATATTGTAAAAACTTAATTCGAAAAAAACGTGTGAAGAAGACCTGATAAAGGATATGTTTTAATTGCCTCACAATATCTGGAATCTCTTTTCTAATGGTTAAAGGCCTTTTGAAAACGTTAACAACCTACACAATGTATTTTCGTAGTTTCAAGAAATATTTGTAAGCCATCAAATTTATCTATTAAACGTGTAAGATAAAGCAATCAAATAAATTTAAAATTAACACGGAATTTTGAGTAACAGTAATTAAAAAAGCAAAGAAGATAAACGCAACTTCTTTGTATGTCATAAATTGGTTTGTTAATCAGTCAGTCACCAAACACGAGATTAATTAAGTAATGAACTCCTCCAAATATTCAATCTTATTGAAGCTTCACTAGCCTAATCATTTAATCCAATCTCGTATCTGTTTCCCTTTTGGTTAAAGAATCTTATTCCTTTCAAGCGAATTAAATCTTGTCAATAGTAGGCAATTGTTTGTTGGTTTCACTTTTTACAGTATAACAAGCGAAGGTGTAGAAGTGTCGACTTTTTGATTATTCATTATCCAAAAAATGTCTTCTGTGAATCTAATGCTAGGGTAGTCAGATACAGTCTGATAATTTCCTGTACATTTCTGGGGCCTAGAACTAAATTAGAGTTTTGGTCTTCGGTCAATCGGTCACTTTGTGAAAAAATCTAGTATTTCTTCATTCTGGGACAGCAAAGTAAAATTATTGGACAACGAGACAACACGCAAGATTCCGGGACAATTCCAAAAATCTGTCCATCTAGCAACCCTATTTGATGTACTGACTAAAAACTTTTGTTGTATCTCTTACAGAAACTTTAGAAATTACCAGGTAAGTAAAAAATATTAAACATATATGCATGAAAATCCTATTTCATTTTGCACTATTTTGAGATATTTAATTATTATATAAAGGCAACAGAATAAAAAATAAAAATAGAAGATGCAATTTAAAATGCATCCAACCAATTTATAAAGTCAGATGTTCAACCGACATTCACATTTAGTCGGTTTTTACTTAAACCTTGAATTGTGTTCCGAACGTGCCGTCCATGAAGAAGGTTTTCTATTAACTTCTAACTAGCTGAAAATGCCAGGGTCTTTTTGTAATGGGGCATTTAGAAATGTACTTGAACACTTATTGGTTAATTTATTTCATTGGGAGTTTGTTAAAATGTACCCGCTTTAGATAAAACTGGTACTTTAATAGGAAAAAGGTTTTGAAGCAAACAGGGGAATATCGAAGTTATTGTTTAAAAGAAAAAAGGCTTGTTTTTTTCTACATGGATGACATAATAGTCAGACTAAGCTGTAGACCAATAAAAAAGGAAATTTGTGAGTTTAAATTTGCTTACAAGCTGTGCCCGTGGTTTTATCGCGTATATTTCTCGTCCCCATTCGTTATTCTTTCTTGGGTATCAAACTATCTTTATACAATTTTTCCATATCAGTTCCGTAGTTAAGGCATTAAGAGAGAATCATTACCGCATTTATAACATTAAATACTGAGAATTACAACTAATATTCAACATAAACCTTTATCATATTCAATACATTAAACATTAATAAGTTGGCTGAGCCCACCCACGATTACATACGAAAACATCAATACCGCTTGTTGCCGCTTGTTGCAGGGGAACATGGGTTTATGGACGAAATAAGATATGCCCAAAATCATTATACTAAAACCAAAAATTGAAGTTATAGTTAACATAAAGGTTCTGGGTAATTCAAAATCATTGTTTGTATAATTCTCGATCAATCGACGACCCGATTGGTGTAGTGGTTCAGCAATGGTCTATTGCGCTGGAAGGTGTGGGTTCGATCCCCACGAGCAGAAAAGTATGATGTGATGAACATTGTAATTTTCTACTGTCTGGGTGTTATTTTATCTATAGTATGTATTTATTTACAAAAAAAAAAGTATGTTTAAGTATGTCTATCAGTTATCTAGTACCCATAGTTCAAGCTTTGCTTAGTTTGGGACTAGATACCGCTGTGTTATATGTCCAGGAATATTTATTTATTTATAATTATCTTACATTAAAAAGGCTATTTTTTAAGCATTAAGACTCCTGAATTACAGCTAATGCTACATTAGGCGCCTGGGTTAAATACGTACATTTCTAATTACTAACAAATAAATGAATTTGAATTATTTTGGTGATCATATATTATATTACTATAAAGTTTCATCCGTATTCATGCAGTATTATTTACGTGACAGAGTAACAAATATACATACATCCTCACAAACTATCGCATGTATAATATTAATTAGGATAGGATTTATTACATTTTTCATCATTATGTATTTTATAAATTAGTATGGAAATGCATTATAGCATGACCTGGCAAAAGGCTAATAATAAATAATTGAAGCGTATACCGAAATAAACATAAGTAGTATAAAAAACCTTGACAAAATCGAATCTCCTTGTTTTCAATCGAACCGTAACATATTACACACTAATAATGAAGTCAGTACCACGGTAACCATAGCAACTGTCGCCACGAGATATACACGAAGATAAACACCTCGCAAACTTATAATCAGTTTACTGAATGTTTAGAATCATATTAGTATAGAAAACTTAACAATATTCCGTATAATGTAACGCTGTGTCGAGGCAAAAAGGAATGAATGAACGAATGAATATTATTTTTTACTTTATTTACTTTATTGCACACAATGCATATACAAAAATACAACAACAAATGGATATACACCTATGCAGCCTTATCGCTAAAGAGCGATCTCTTCCAGGCTGCGTAATATAGAGTAGATAGAAGAACTATTATTAACAAGTAGTAATAGGTGGTGCAAAGCAAAAAATAATATATAAAACACACGAAAACGTACACATAATAAAGAGAGAAAGTTTTTATAGTACTAGTTTATATGAAATAATTTACTTTTCTCGACCTCCATGCCATTTAATTTTAAAGGAAAGGGTTATTATATATTTTGGGTAATCCATCGTACCGTAATTATATTCAACTCGTAGATAATTAATTGTTTTATTATACGTATTGCTCTCGCAATAAATTATTTTAATTCACATACAACTTTTCAAGTAAACATCCCACCTAAATCAACAAAGGCGTTGTAAAGCCTATCATTGTTAAACGTTAAACACTGAAATAGCTTGAAATGAATTAGCTCTAATTTTATTCGACTTTTATACGCTAAACTCTGAGTCTCAGCAAAAGCCTCTCGATTTAAACAAAATTGGGCACAAAGCGGCCCTAATCCAAATAAAAGATTCATTTGCCACGTAAAAGCATTTCGTGTTAGTTCATTTCGACGAAAAGCAATTTGCATTGAGTTTTATCGCCCAATATTGGCTGTGTTACGATTTCTAAATCGCGCTATTGATATTTTTTGCCACTTAGTATACACACAAATTCTACGCCAGTTATGCGTTGGAAGTATAATATCATCCGAGATCCACCTCATATTGGTTTAATATAGAACGAGGCTTCTGAATCCGGCTATACATTTTTATTTATTTATTTAAAACTAGCTTTCCGCCCGCGGCTGCGCACGCGTGGGCTACTAATTTCTGTATTTTTTAGAGACGCACAACAAAAGTTAAAAAAAAATTACGGTCGCAGGACCCCTGATATATGTGCATATCTATTGTGTTTTTTTATAATTTTGTATGGAAATAAGTTTCACCAAAATCTCACAGTGCGCACGCCTCTTCAAAATACAGAAAATTGTGGCCCACGCGAGCGAAGCCGCGGGCAAAGAGTTACTTATTTTTTGAGGGTTTTTAAGAATTTATTGTGTGTTTTTACGTTAAGAGTATAAAAAGACATGAGCTCAAGTCAATCAAAATCTCACATTGCACGTGACATTTTCATGACTTTAGAAGCGTATATCTCAAAAAATATTTAATTTAGCAAAAAACATATTTAGAAACCTCTATTTCATTTTTAAAGACCTATCTTATGAGACCTCATTTAAGGATGTATTCGCGAATTTATTTTTTTACCCTCCGTTTACATGTATGGAGAGCCAACCCCAAAATAATTTTTTCAAACAAAATGTAGCCTATAATTTGCACCTCATATTGGCCTATCACTATGTAAAATTTTATCAAAATCTGCCCAGTGGTTATGACGTGATTGACGCACATACAAACAGATAAACAGACAAACAGACAAACAGAAAAAAAAAATCTAACCATGGTTTTGGTATCTATAGAACATACATATTGCATACCAATTACTCTTTTTGAAAAATATTCAATGTACAGAAATGGTTCGGTTACTGTTTTATTATATGTATAGATAAAAGTATACGCTCAGTTCTAAATTTCCAAATTCCATCATAACAGGTTCTTCATTTTGGTTTATCAAAGTAACAAATGGTCAATTATTACTGAAAAAATACCCACGGGAACACACTCAAAATACTAGTCGACTCATTTGTAAAAATGAACAACGAAAAGCAATTTGCATAAAATTTGCTCACCCAAAATTGGCTTACATTCGCATATATTGGTTTATTTACGCATTATTACTCAAATACTATATTAATTACCGTTTACTACAACCACGTGTTGATACCTATGTTTAAGTACCTGTTATAATGTGATCAGAAATATTAATTCAAATTACCTAGCATATATTGTAGCCGTTTGATATTTTATCACGTAATATTGAAAATTAATAATAATAATATGTTTGAGTTGTAGGACGCTTCTATCTGACGCGATCAGTGAGTTAAGCAGCGGTAAGGCACGGTCAGTCTCTGGGTGGTTGACCACTAGGAATATCCAAGTTTCGAAGAGTTTGCCATATTAATGAGATAGTAGGCATTAGGTACGAAAAATCACCTACGGTTGCCTTTTCTCTTAGGTAAACACTCTTATAAAGCCGTTATTAACAACATAGTATTATAAATTTTATAAATACGTAGATATATTTGTGAGGATATGTGTTTAAGTATGTTAATTACTATGTCACGGATAAACTCCTAAACGGATTTAAATGAAACTGTACAATATTGTAGCTTATATCAGGATAAGACAAGTCGCGAAAGCTTATAGAGGCAACGGAAATACATAATTTGTGAACATTTCAACTTCTAGCTATAAGGGTTTACGATATATAGCCAGACCGAGAGCATAGGCTTAGTTATAGTCATTTTTATCTTTTAGGTATAAAACCCTAAAAAACGGGAATACAGCGTAACGTATACAATTTGTAACATTCCTGTCATCAAACAGAACAATAATTAATTTATCGCCTTATATAATGTAAAACAATACACAACAACGACCGTAACTATTTTATGCGTTTCTTAATTGATGGGTTCGTTGTTGCGTACTGAAGGGCAATAAAAGGGTGTCTTGAGTTCAGAGAAAATCATTGTTTGTCTTCGATGATTAAAATCCGACTTCCTACTTATCATAATGTAAAGTGATTGTTTGGTTGTTCAGATGTTCAGATGTTTGGATGTTTCGATGTTTAAATGTTTCAATGTTTGGATGTTTCTGAATCAATCATGCTACAACTACTGAATAGATATTGATTAAATTTCCTGTATAGATAGGCTGTTGGCTGGTTTAAGTCATAGGCTATTTTTATTGATAGAAATAAATAAATAAATGTGACTTAAGGGGTTCGTGAGAATTTTTCATTCTGTAAAGGGGTTGCTTATACAAAAATATTGAAAAACACTGGTCTCAGGTTTTTATATTGTAGAACCTTGGAGAAACTGTAAAACACCAGATTTTTCTAAATATTTTAAATAATAGCTCTGTATAATGAGGTTGTTAATGTTGATATGCTAAGCTCCCCAATGTCTGCCCGTCGCTCTCACGCACTTCCACGCAAAATTATAAAGAAATTAAGAAAAATGTTTTTTCTAAATAACGGATAGTTTCTGTCTAGGCCGGAGTAGCATAAAACGCTTCGATCAACAATGAAGTAAAAATTTGATCAAGATAAACTGGGTGTGGCGTAAAGGATGCATATGGCACCTGAAGATATGACGTTATGACGGTTCAGAAATATGTATTTCAGGTTCAGTAAAAGTAGTAGGCGATAATCGGAATCTTAATTAAACATGCACGTTTTTTCTTAGTTTGCTACTCGATTGACCATATTTTTTTTAAAACCACGTTAAGTTAAAAAAATTATGCATGCGCCTCCTGAAATCATAGTTTTATAACCGATAGTGCATGTATCCAGGGGTATGATTCCAAAATCAGATTGAAAAATTCTACCATTAGCACAAAATTGTGTATTTTTTTAAATTTTCCTATGTATAGAATATCTCCGAAACCGAGTGATTTTACTGAACATAAAATACATTATGTTCTGCACCGTCATTACTACCTCTATCCAGTAACCACATTGTCTTCTCTTTGCGCTTCCCTCTGTAGAATAATAATAGAAATTTAATTCTCATATGCTTCTTTAAATTTAAATAAATAAGCAACAAATGATGCTTCTCTAAAACTATCAACGCTATAAGGTAGCAAAACATATCTGTAGATAAATATGACGATAATATCAACAACTATTTGCAGACGCGGAAATCACTCCAACTTGTACACAGTAAATATTTCGATAAGCAAAGAAATTGCTTGTATGTTATTTAGTTACAAGGAGTTTGGAGTTCAGATGTAGCTGTTATTTCACACGTATGGTGACGGGTTAGAATACATGTGTCGCCAACCCTACCTGAGGGTGCCGTAAGAGTCGATATAGGATAATTCTGCTGCATAACATCTTCAGCAATAAAAGAGCGGGAGCCGAGCATTGCGCGATTAGGCCAAGCTCGCACCTGTGTATGTACTACCCCCAGCAGAAGATCAGCGTGAAGCAGTATTGCTCTGTGTTTCGTACGATGAGTGGGTGCCCTGTATTCCCTTCCCATTCCTGATCCATACTTTTCTACTCCTCTCCCAATATTCCATTATTAATCTTCTCCCTATCCCCCATTAATACTCTCCCTTTCCTTCAATCTGGGAAGGCATCTGCGACACTTTCATGTTGTAGATGTTCATGGGCTGCGTCAGCCACTCAACATCAGGTGAACCGCATGCTCCGCTTGGAAAATTTAAAATAGGGCCTTTATGCCTGGTACAATATTTATATTGGTATCGGACATTGGACGTATCGTTTATGACGGATCTTAATATTATTTGTATAAAACATCACCACTGATCAGCTTCATCGTATTTTCTATACAAATAAAAAAATACCGATACGGCACTAGTATATGGACGATTAGCACTATTTTCCTATAAATTTTATAGGGGCAAGTTATGATTTGATTACAAAGATAAACAGCTTGCATGTGAATTGGTATTGATTAAATTTTAATACGCAAAGATTTGGTCGACAAATATAAAAAACAAAAACTTACCAAAACAATCAAAATATTTGAACACAAATTATTTAGCTAACGAGAAACGTCTTGCCAAATCAAATTATAAAATCAACATTATCGACGTTGTTTAACAAAAACCCGATAAGCATCGATTATTACTTTCGATAAGAATATCAGGATATCGTAAGTGCTGTACTCTTGTCTATTACCGAAACTATTCGATAAGATACTGTGAATGAAGATAATCGAACATAAAGATAAATGTTATTTAATTTTGCCGATTTTCAATTCGGTCATGCGATTTTTTTTGGCAGAAAATGCAAAAATGGCAAATGAGCAGTGTCGTCTTTTGGGATCCGATCCTGCTGCAAAGTATCCATAGATTGACATTCTATACAAAGAATATGTAGGTCTTAAAAAGAAAAAAATGTTTAAGACATCTGTTCAATTAGCATAGTCGTACAATATTCCTTTTATAAGTTACTCGGAGCGGAATATTTAACTATATAATATAATACTTAAAATAGTAATCCAACGTTTGAGAATTAGGTCGAATTAGTAATTATTTAACTAGTACAGTTTACATAAATGTTCACTTTTCAAACCTACGGTAGGGGTGATGTTTACATAACTACAGCAAAATTTCCACATGACAAGCGAAATTCGAAATCGCGTCCCCTGTCATCGAACGGACAAATGAATGCCTACGAGCGAGGGGCTTTGTAAAACGATCGGCCGG
This sequence comes from Phoebis sennae, assembly GCA_001586405.1. Classification (NCBI taxonomy): domain Eukaryota; kingdom Metazoa; phylum Arthropoda; class Insecta; order Lepidoptera; family Pieridae; genus Phoebis; species Phoebis sennae. The sequence continues at coordinate 109,940 of LQNK01000764.1, forward strand.
CAAACAAATACAACACCCTGTAATTAAAATTTGGTTTGATTGAACCCATGCAGGTCACAACGAAAACATTTTGCTTTGGGCCTTTGAAACGAGACCGTGGAGATCAGAGTTGTATGAATAAAACGAATTAAAATAAAATATTTCGCTCTATGCCTCTATTGTTTAAATACTGTGAATTCCAATTTTACAATCAAAGGAAAATAAACACAACTATTTTGTTAAATACGAGCGGCTTTGCTTCCGTAGCATAATGTTGCATATATATTGCCTATAAAATATAGCCTATGTTACTTTTGGATAATGCTAGCCTTAGAATGGTAAAAGAATTTTTAAAATCAGTTCAGTAGTTTTTGAACCTATTCATTACAACCGAACAAACAAAGTTTTTTCTTTATAATAAGTGTAGAGATTTTATTAAATTAGTTTAAAAAAATGTAATCTTGGCATTGTTTTACGCAATTTGAATAAACGTACATGTTAAGTATTGTATCAATGCATTATAATCTAAAAATAAGCAAATTGCACAATCGAGAAACTATAAAATATTCATAGAAATAATTCTTAATCTGTTATCAATGTTTAGAAGCAAAACAATTTTTTCTATTTAAACTTATGTAATAGCAACGCTCAAAAATAGACTACGAACTGTTACATAAATAATTCATCGTTTAATATATTTTCCAATTATAGACAAATTTCAATCACAAAGTTCCAAAGAAATTGTATCCATACAATACATAAATTAAATAAAAATAAACACAAAAAGCTTTCAAAATATCGGAATAATGTGCGCCTAGTTCATGAGAAAAATCTGATATTTCGAATTGAATCTATAATATTTGAGAACTTCGAAATAATAGTAATATACCTTCTTAACAAAATATTTGTCAAGCTAAACCTAAAAAATGGATCAAAAGTTTATACGTTAAACTTATATATTATACCCAGTTCTTATAAAGATAAAAAGAGGCGTTTTACAGACACAATATCCTACAATATCCACAATACACAATATCCTACTACGCATAAAGCATATCTTTTTAAGACGTAGCGTTAACATAACTACTAAAACTTGGTTCCGATTGGTTCATTATAACTGCTCGTTAGTGAAAACTATTTGTATTTGTCATAATATGACATTTCGTCGTTAAAAGAAATCGGGCCATAGTGAACTTGTATATATTTTACGTGTCGATTGTCTTTGGAAAGGACACAAGTAAAAACCTGCAAGATTTCTTTCCTATAATGATTTTGCTGTCAAATATGCCTTATGCCTTAAAAAAGGAAACGCATTAGTTTCCATATGATATCATATTATTAAGGCCACCAAGGTGTGGTCTTCCCAATTGACCCAAATCGGTTCCCTCCCAATACAAACTTGAACATTACAATAACATGCAATAAAACACAGCATTATCTACAATTTACTCTAAGGGAATAAAGAGTGCTATTAATATCCGTCCAAAGGCTTGATGGCTTGAAAAGGAAATAAAACGTGAAATGCTGAGTGGAAATGGTTTTATCGTGGACTCAGAAGTACTAGGGTGACAGAATCGAAGTGTGGTAGTCGTATTATGTAAAGTCAAGTCAGGGAAGTGTGATTTTTCGTTCTTAGTTCATCTTTGGTAATCATTTTTTGATAAAATCATCTATCTCAATGTAATATTCTCACCATTTTTAGGAATGGAGTCAAGGCGAGAGAAAAATGACTTTATGTTCTAATTTTTTAATCGTTTATAGATAACTAGCTGATCCGCGCGGCTTTGCTTCCGTAGTGTTATATATAGCCTATAAAATATAGCCTATATTACCTACTCGTGGATAATGTAGCTTTCGAATGATGAAAGAATTTTTAAAATCGGTCCAGTACTTTTGAAGCCGTTTCATTACGAAACATACCAAATGTTTGGTACGCAAAGACCAGTTTTGAGTGTTTTGGTGTTATGTTAATGCCACGTTTATTATATATACGGTATTGACTTACCTAGTAGGATATAAGTAGGATATACATTGTATTACACTGTCCTTAAATAATAACTCGTTTACTGTTCCTACAAATTAAATATGATTGATATTGTACAAATAATAACTGTTGCCTCTATTTACAAACTGCATAAAGATGTGACATCCATGTAAAATTTCGTATCCCTATTTGAACCTGTTAACGTCAAAAGGTTCATTGGAATTTTTCATAACCTAGTCACGTTAAAGTTCGCTTTGTCCATGCCCCGCAATACTACGAGTGGCTCGGATTTCCACGGAAAATACAGGCGGCAGACAAGACTTTACAATTCAAAGTTAAATTTAGTTTTAGGGTTCCGCACCTAAAAGGTAAAATGGAAAACCTATTACTAAACCTCTGACACTATCCGACACCAGGCTGTATCTCATAGACCGTGATATATAAAAAATGAAATTTTCAAAGAAATTTAACGCTAGTTATCGAAACTACCGAATGGACTTGAAAATATTTTCTGTTCATGAAAGGCTGTTAAATAAGGAAGGTTAAGCTATCTACGCCACCATGCGATACTAAGGGCATAGCTAGTATAGTATAACATGACTACAATTATTTTAGATATAAATGGATTTATTATTAATAGTTGTTCAGCTAAGCTAACGATGCTTGTTTTGAGTGCGACGCTTTTGTACTTCAACTTCACTTCAACCTCACATAATTCCATTTTTATATTCACCCAAGGTTCCTTTAAATATTTCAAATGTGTATTCAGCAAATAGTTGGAAATTCATTACTATTATCATAGAAGAAAAGTTTGGTTCAACGCAATAGCAGATATTCGAAATTACCTTTGACTTGAAAATGTTTTCTAATCATAATAGGCATTATGCGAGCACGCGAAATCTAGGTCATAGTTAATAATTAGTATATTATAATAATTGTAGTGTTCATCTAATAAATGTCAGCTCACAGACCAGTGGGGCGCAACATTGTCACTTCTGACACTTCACACCTGTCATCTGTGGTGTGCCGACGTACCCGTTGAACTGTGTGCCGGGAAGCCAAGAACAAAAAGAAAAAGAAGAGCTGTGTGCCTACTTACTGATATTTGAGTCTTTTATTTAATGTTCCCTTATAACCATAGAACATAATAATAACTACAGTTATTTTAAGATATAAACGGATCTATTATTGGAAGTTGTTCAGCTGAGCTAACGATGCTTGTCTTGAGTGCCACGCCTCTGGACCTCCGACCGGCGACCGATTTCAACTTCACTTAATTCCATTTTTACACTCACTCAACGTTTTTTACATTTTATTTAAACTGTTTAATCGGCAAATCGGTTCGATGAAGGATTGATTGATGATTATTTAAAACATTTTATTAGATTTTTCGTGTTTCATAAAGTCTAAAAGTGCATTTTAGAATTTCAAAATATATTATGAAAAACACGACTATAAAGATAACATATATATCGTTTTCTAGAGTGTTTATGTTTTTTTTTATAGAATAGGATAGGCAATGGAGCATGCGGTTCACCTGATGTTAAGCGACTATCGTCAGCCTATGAACACCAGCAACAGTTGTTGCAGATGCTTTGCCGGACTAAAGAAAGAGAATTATGTGCAGGGAAATGACTCCCAGAGTACAAAACACAAAATAGCTGTCAACCTCCAAAGCTGTATATGTAGCTGCTGATAATATTTTACAATTGTAACCAGGAATTGGTCGGAATTATTCGTGTACTATTCTATTGCACGATATTTTTCTAATTGTATAATATTAATAAAAGATTCATTCTATTTACACATATCATTTCTATGAGAATATTAATGATGATGATAAAATTCTCAATATACACCCTTCCTTTATACAGAACGATTTTCTGTTCACATTTTGGCTATAAAAATCTTGCTCCAATTTCCTTTTGTTTTCTGTTAATTTTACCCAAAGCCCGTAAACATTTATATTAAATGTGACAAACGAGTATATACCGAATATACATACAAATGGCAAATTGTTTTTGTTCGTTTCCCTCGTTATTTTCGCGGAATTGTCTTATACTGTAATAATAGGAGCTCGTGTGGGTAAAAGAATCTATTTTTCGTAGTATTCGACTTGAAAATTTCTGTGTCTTAATGTTGAAGAGATAGACGTAAATCTACATTCTTATAGACTTACGTCTGTCTGTGTTCTTGTATCATATTTTAAGAAATACCTTACAATTAGTATCGTAATAGTACATTCCATTTTAGCAATTAAAACAATATTCATTTGAGCAAGCACCCTTCTATATTCTAGGGTCATTAGGTTATAAATATACAACTCTAATCACTATACGAATAAGGACCGGTTCCTATAAATAACGAAACGTCATAGTATTCGAATACGAACCTTTTTTATTGACAAGCGGTGACAATCAATCGGAACCAAGTTTTGGTAGTTATGTTAACGCCACATTTATCATAGATACGCTTTAGACTTACGCCTAGTATAGTAGTAGGATATAAACGATTCGTTTTATTTTTATAGGAATTGAGCATTAGTCATTCGTTGGTAAATATTTAGTAAACTGCCTACGTATTTCAACTCACTAAAGTTATGACATATCCTCCAACTGCGCGGCTGCATTATATCCCTTTTTAAATACGTTAAAACTACTAGAAAACAGCTCTTTCATCTGCCTTCCATCCATACAAGTATTAACCGCCAGTGCGTCAATTTGTATAAAAACCGTTATTTTAGATGCCTATGACGTCACGGGCGCAGCTATTTCCTGTTGGATCAGATGTTTTTGTTCAATAGTATTGGCTTAATGTGTTTTACTAGCAGAAGTTGCCTTTTTTTCGAGGGATTCGGGATGCCTATTGTTTTTTTTTCACGTTTATCTTTGATGTGACTAGTGGTATACGACGTTTTGATACATAGAGTTTTTAATTTTTATGTATTTAATAGACATACATATGATTTAATAATTTCGAATTGCTTATTGATACAAGTTAATGTTGTTATGCCGAATTTTTTTTCATTCAAATCCATCAAAATATATTTCAATAATCCAAAAATAACCTGTTGAATTAACATGTTTATTTCAGTTACTACACTAATAATATTATATTCTATATATTGAAATTGTTGTTTTATGCCAACTAGGAAATATTTTACATTATGAATAATTGTAATTATAGTTTTTACATTATTACAACGGATTTAAAAATAATTCACCTTATATTATTAAAACTGACATTTCATATTTCACAAACGGATATTTTAATTTTTCAAAATCACAATAATTGGGAAACAGGTTTAATTTCAGTAAATACAACCTGTCTCGCTAGTCACACTTCATCATCAGGTGATAAGCCCTTAATTAACCATCGATCTGTTAAGCGGAAATTCTGTTGAAGTTCAATATTTTTCCTTTAGCAACTAGAAGACTACTTTTTATTTTATCTATATTATAATAATCTACACTAATATTATAAAGAGGAAAACGTTGTTTGTTTGTAATGAATAAGCTCAAAAACTACTGGACCGATTTTTAAAATTCTTTCCGCATTCGAAAGCTACATTATCCACGAGTAAAATAGGCTATTTACATAATGCTACGGGACCGGGCCGCGTGGATCCTTTAGTATTCAATTATTTCTTCAGTATATAACGCATGTAAACAACCCAACAATAAAATATTGCTATATAATATTAATTTAAATATTCTTAAGTAAAATCCTTAATAAGTAATTGATTTTCGTGCGCAAATTAAAAAATTTTCTTCAACACATAACTAGAACAATAGTCAGTAGAAACCGGTTTAATTTAGCGAGTCCGACTTATCCACTTGTCACCCTTCATCATCAGGTGTGATAAGCCTTTCATTAACCAACGATCTGATAAGGAGAAATTCCGTTGTCTTAACATTAATTTTCTTGACTGACTACAATAATATATTTTTTTGTAATATTGAAATTTTCGTTTTATGCATTCGATTAAATATGAAGCAGAATTTATGTAAGTCTTTTTTCCACATTTTTGTATTATAATTGTCTAGATGAGCCCATGTAATTTTAGATTACCTCAAAACTCACCAATCATATCAGAACAAAAATTAATAAATCATGTAAATTTTGTAGAGGATCTAATATGATTTAATTTTATCAATACTGTAACTGTCATTCTTACAATGTTTTACGCGTATCAAAGTGACACTTTCTATCAAGTTTCTGCCACGAAAAATATTTAAAATAGTTTTTACTCTATAATTAACATTGTAATTTTACAAAGTTAAAGGGTGAAACTGGCGTTTCGAACAGCCTACGTGTATCAAAGTGACAGAATAATTACTAAAATGAAGCTTTTTAATTTCAATCTAAAGCAGTAAAGTAGAGGGAAATATAGTCTATAATCAATAGGCGGGAAACTGAATGTCATATTTTACTAGAAAAGGGGCAAAGGATTTTTATTATTCAGCCCAATCATATGTCAAATTATATTTTCCTTACGATTTAAAAATGTGCGCCTAGAATTCATAACACCCTAGTTTTTGGAAAGTTGTTTAATTAAACGGAAAAATATGTTTGTTTGTCTAAACATGTCACTCTTCGAAAGTCGCGGAATTTGACAATCATTAAGACAATCTAGGTTGCTTTTATAAGACGGTCTGTTAATTGTATACTTTTTCTGTAATTGTGTACAATGAAGAATAAATAAATAAAAAACAATGTGAAATCGCGAATCCCATCTAGTAATATAAATCTAAGAAGAAAATTCTGTTTAAATTTTATCTCAGACAATTATGTTTACCTGTTGCACCGTTATACTCAAGAGATGGCTAGACAAAACATTTTGATGGAAAGATGTTTACGTCCACAATATACAAAATGGCGGATTTAAATTGCATTCGTAGTCTCGTAATATCTTGCAGTATTTTCAAGAGAATAGTGTATTTATTTAACTGAAAATGTATAGTATTTTATAATTTATTCAGGGGTATTGATACACAAGAATGTTTTTGTATTTAGAATTTCTTAGTATAAAATAGCCTATGTTACTCGTGGTTAATATAACTTTCGAATAGTGAAAGAATTTTTGGAATCGGTCCAGTAATTTATGCGCTTATTCATTACAAACAAACCACTTGGTTTGTCACTTGATTAAGTATGTATTCCTCTTTATAATATTAGTGTTGATAAGTAAATCCATTAGTAAGTCTATAGTCTAGCATAACGCGTAAAATCGCAAGGCAAAGCTAGTTATTTATAAACAGCCCCGAGTCGTTACGAAGACCGCAATAAATTTGGACTTCCTCGCATAATTTACATGAATTCAAAAATCCTCCAGCAGCGTGATTAGCGTGGGTGTAAAATAATATTTATTCAGTCTCATGGCGAGGTCGGCATGGACCTTTGCGAATTTGAAGAACCGTAATTATCCCTTAAGAGTTGAGACACAAACTGTAGTGTTAATAAATTCAAATCTTGTGGATATACGAACGCTGTGAATTTGCGGTTTCTGGGATTTTAATAGCATTTTTGAATTAGAAAGGTGTATGTAAAGATATCCATATACTTATATAGAAATTATTATTATCTAATTATATATTATACTAGCTTTCCGCCCGCGGCTTCGCACGCGTGGGCTACTAATTTCTGTATTTTTAGAGGAGCACAACAAAAGTTTAAAAAAATTACGATCGCAGGACCAGTGATATATGCGCATGTCTATAGTTTTTTTTAATAATTTTCTATGGAAATAGGTTTGACCAAAATCTCACAGAGCGCGCGCCTCTTTAAAAATACAGAAAATAGAAGCCCACGCGAGCGAAGCCGCGGGCGGAGAGTTATTTATTTTTTGAAGGTTTTTGAGGATTCATTGAGTGTTTTAACGTCTTAATCTATATGTTAAGAGTATAAAAAGGCATGTCCGCAACTGAACCAAAATCTCACATTGTCACGTGGTATGACATTTTCACGACTTTAGAAGCGTATATCTTAAAAAATATTTATTTTAGCAGGAAACGCATTTAGAAACCTCGATATAATTTTTAAAGACCTTTACAATGAAACCTCACTTAATGTTGTATACGCGAATTTATTTTTTTACCCCCCGTTTACATGTATGGAGAGCCACCCCAAAAATATATTTTTTTAAATAAATTGTAGCCTATAAGTTGCACCTAATATTGGTCTATCAACATGTGAAATTTTATAAAAATCTGCCCAGTGGTTATTACGTGATTGACGCACATACAAACAGATAAACAGATAAACAGACAAACAGTAAAAAAAATTTAACCATGGTTTTGGTATCTATAGAACATACATATTGCATACCAATTACTCTTTTTGAAAAATATGCAATGTACAGAAATGGTTCGGTTACTGTTTTATTATATGTATAGATAACTATAAATGACCATTATGAGGCTATTCATTACAACCAAACAAAGTTAGAAGAATGAATCCGATGCGTATCTACACTTGTATTATAAAGAGGAAAATTATATTGTTTGTAATTAATAGGCTTAAAGACTACTGGACCACTATTAAAAATTCTTTCACCATTCGAAAGCTACGTTGTCCACGAGTAACATAGCCTCGTATGCCTCGTAGCCTCTCATATCTTATTTTGGAAAAAATAGAATATTAAGATTTTTGGAACACAAGGTGCAAAATATCCACCAGAAAATTTACAGGAAAGGATCTCACAGTTAGTTCTAAATAATCAGTGGACGCACGTATTACTTTCTCCACAAAGAACATTAAGTACGATTCCCGATATCCGATACATCTGATACGATGCCTATAATTTAAATTATAATATTACATTTCAATATGATAATTATGATCATGGAAATTTTATCGGACAACAATAACCACACATAAACACGCATCCATTTATTAAATTTATATCGAATATTATAATTTTCAATTTACAAAACAATATTGTCATGTTCACAAAGGGTTAAAAGGATTTTCATCGGATGATTAAATTGTGAATTACACCAATGTGCTTTAACATTAGCAACATTAATTTTAACACTCAATAGTATTATTTTTTGAAACCATTGACTATTTTTTAAAATCTGTTTCGATTTATGTGTCAAAATTGCTCTTATAACTCGTGTTCTGCTGGACCAATTTGGCAGAAAAGTCGTTGGGATCTTGGGACCAGGAGAAGCTCTTATAGCTCGAGATCTGCTGAATCAATTCGGCTGAAAATTCGTTGGGAGATAGCTTGGGACTAGGGAGAAGGACATAGAATACTTTTAATCCAAAAATCCCATGGGAATTTCGGCTAAACGCGGGTTAAACCACGGAGCATAGCTAGGTTTTCATATTATAGAACAGGATCACAAAATACATAAAAATACAATTTTGTAAAAGAACACAGCATACATTTAAATGTGGTTTCATAAAACAGCCTTTGTATTCGAGATATAATATAAGTACTGCAAATATTGTACCTTTGAATAGAAACATATTGTTTGGTTAGGACTGTCTTTGAAAAGGATTTCGAAGCAGACCTTTGTTACATTAATCGGTCACGCAACAAATGTCAACGTGACAATATGTCTGAAATAATGCCATGAATGTCAACGTCACTTTCTATATTTCGCCTTTGTATCACCTTATGCTACAGCGTCTTTCAAGTGTGTTTTATGGCGAAAATACAAGACGCCGATGAATGTTTTAAAAAAATTAAACATAGTCTAATTTTGCTGAAATATAAAAAAAAAATAATAAATTAATAAAAATAAAACTGGTCATAAAAGATCACTTGAGAAACGCACCCTGAAAATTTTAAAAATGTGTTCAAAGTTTTTATTATTAAATTAAATAATATTATTTTCAGTATATAATTTTAAATTTATGAAAAACACGATATTCATTATCACATAGTTGTAATTTATAATAAGCTGTAATTCAAAAGCGTAATGTGGAAAATGATGTCCAATTTGTGTTAAATTTCCACAGGATTACATTATTTCGCAATTTCAATGCCATTGTTAGCTGCATTATTGAATGTATTTGACGGACGAACAATTTTGAATTTGCCGCCAGAATGAAAAAGAACAGATAAAAAACGTTGCATTTTGCATCTGTATTATTTGCGGCCAGTTTCTTGTCGTTTTTATTTCAACAGCTGTCGGAAATAATTATATTTTTATTTTTTAAATATTTTTTAGTGAGCTTAGTCGATAATTGATTATATCGCTCGATAACACATATTTCTAAGAACAGTTATCTTATTCTTGAATTAACTAACTTTATTCATATCTACTAATTTAATGTGCCAGTTACCAATAGCGGAGACTAAAAAATATATTATTAGGTATTGTTTAAGTATTCTATTTTGAAATATCAAATCAAAGATGTTACTGAAATGGACTACGATATGGGATGTTGGTAGAGAATAAAAGATGTTCTTAAATTCATAGTGACTAAAAAACTTATCAAGATTGCTATAATTTCTAAGAATGTTACATGCGGAAATAACTAAATAAAATAACCAATAAAAACTATTTTTAAAACAAAATAATTATTAATATATAATTATAATGTTTTAAAATAGTTATCATTTTAATCAACCAATAATCAAATCTTAATATTAGAATAGATATAAATATGATTTACTCAATGTATTCTATTGTGCTTACATTAACGCTCGTATAAGCTTGTCGGAAAGTCATTCGGGAGTTGAAATCCTTATTCGTGTAATGTCCCGTAAAAAGATATTATTTGGCGCCGGATCGTCGATGTGACGTATTATATGCGTGAATAAGTATATTATGTAATGTATTGAAGAAAGTAGGTTGTTATCACCTACTTTTTTATGTTATATTTTTTTAATTTAAAATTTTATTCACATAATTTAGGTATAATTACAT
>LQNK01000764.1:121252-154785 GCA_001586405.1 Phoebis sennae
ATTCGTATATATCAGCGGCCTTGCGACCGTAATTTTTTTAAACTTTTGTTGTGCGCCTCTAAAAATACAGATATTAGTGACCCACGCGTGCGAAGCCGCGGGCGGAAAGCTAGTTGTTAAATAAAATTACATTTAAAGTGGAAGGGATAGCTTCGTAGCTATAAGATTGTGTATATGTTATGTTTTTGCCCTAATGTTGTGTGCAATTAATAAAATTTTTTAACATTTTTCATAAAAAAGAATCACTTTTATGGCGTTATTCATGTTTTAGAAATTTGTCATGAATGAATGAATGATATTACAAACGATTTGAAATTTGATTTGATTTAGTATTAAATAATGATTGCGTATCTCAAAAAAATGTTACACGATTACAGATTTTCGCGCCAAATCTTCAATCGCAGTAATCGGTCTTTTAGTGTTCCCTTTCGGACCTCATGGGACCCTATCCATCACGACCATAATGTAATTTGTGGATATGATATTTATCTAATAAATTTCTACTATTACAGTATAAAAGATTATTTAATTAGAAAAGTAAGTCATGTTTTAAAAAGACAAATTATCATGCCGTATTAATTTTAGCTCTGCTTATTATATTATTGCCTGTTATAGTTATTGCATGTAATGTAATGTTATAATTTAAAATTAATAATAATGTAATATAATGTCATATTCAATATCACAGCGTTATACTTGAAATTATATAGCCTTTTATACCTGCCTATCATAACGAGAGATATATTAATTCCTCTCTCAAATTTAAAACTTAGTCTTAGTACTAAAACAAATATTTAGAAATAATTTTGAAATCCATTCGTTTTAAAGTTTTGCGTTTATACAAACTAACGTTGTGGCTTTATTATATTAGAACGTATTTCAGTACTCAGATTTTGTATTTAATTAAAGTACATGAGCTAACAAAATATCCCATTTCGACCTAATTCTCTGACAATTTTTCAAAATAGTACGTATTTTAATTCGACAAACACTTCATTTGTTGCTTATCTTCTTTTTTTATTTATATAAAACTCAAAGGTATGACTGACGTCTATCTATATCTACGCACAGCTCAAACCGCTGGACGGATCGGGCTGAAATTTCCCATGCAGGTAGATGGTATGACCTTAGACTAAGAAACGATTTTGATCAAATTTCACGGAACGAGAAAAACACACATACCCGGGAGAAACCGCGGGGAACAGCTAGTACTCGTATAAGTTTCTCTCACGTACGTTTAATTTCTCTCCCTGGTTTAAACGAATGTGAGAACTATATACAATATGCAGAATACGCAACTTCTTGCCTACTTACCGCAAAAGTATCGTCTGGGCTAGTATTAGTAACATCACTTCAGATGCTATGATGCGTGATTTGAATATGGATTTCGATAAAATTCTCCAAAATAAATGGGAAGTCAAAGAATTCGTCTTTCGAATTCGTAAAGGTTCCAAAATATTGAAATATAAAATTTACTTTAATTTAATTTTTTTCGCAGTATTGAATTTGCAATTTTTATTTCGTCTATTTTTTCAATCCGCAGTGTGTGCAAGACTATAAAATTGAATACAGATTTAAAAATATCGTTTTATATCGAACTAGCGATAAAAACTATTATTACGCATGTCTGGGGTTTCAAAAAATCTCTGTAGAAAATTCCATCCAAATCGGTCCTGTAGTTTCGGAGCCTATTCAATACAAGCAAACAAATCTTTCCTCTTTATAATATTATTATAGATAACTTGGGCACACGAGTATAATTCAAACAAACCCTTCGTACGCAAAGCTTTATGTATGACTAGAGTAATAATCGTCATCGTAATCAAGTTATAACGTGGGCTATATTACAAGAATTCATTTATTTTCCAAACAAAATACTACTAATATTAACTGTATCTTTATTTATATCTTTACGTTATTATTGTGCTTAAGTATTTATAACATAGGTAAAAATATATATTCTATAGCAATAAGGTCACCAATTGCCTTCATAATTAGATATAATTTATTTTTAGTGTATTCCTTTGTACTTTTATATTTAATGCGTGTGAAATAAAGATATATTTCATTCATTCTTTATGTAACTTTGGTAAATACACCTAAATGTCTACTGTAATTATCTCTCTTTCCGCATCCACATACAATATTCCACTCTAGCCTTCAACGCAAAAAGCTTCACCTTTATAATACTCGCGCAATTATAATATTGTAAATGAAAACAAATTCGCCGAGCCCTGCCAAGAGCCCCAATCGATAGCCGACGCAATGCGGTCCCCCACATTCCTATCAGATTTGCTCATAAATGCGTGATATCTTTTTACATTGAAATACATTTCAAAGACGTGATCCAGACGTGTTCTTAAATAGCAATAAGTTTTTGCATTGAAAGCGTACTTGACAAAATATAGGATTTTCGCATAGACAACGTAGCCATTTAACTTATATACATATCTTTTAGAACAGATATTACTAATGGTTCGCCTCAAGCTAGACCTGGCGTTGTAATGGATAAATCAAAACCTTTCATTTGATACCACACTCGGCTATACTCATATGAAAATCGCCAATTATAAGAGGGGGAAGGGGTCCTTCTAACTTCGGTAACCCCCACCGACTTCGACCTTCGAATTCGACATTTTTTTTGCCTAAACTATGAAATTTAATAAATATCGGATGAACGATACTCAAGTTATCGTCGGACAAACTTTTCCATGCTTGCTTACATACAAACATACAACAATAGATATTTTTACCAATTATTCACATTATAAATGTATGATACAAATTAACATTTAGCCATAATTTAATATTTCTGCCTAAATTCGTCATAACTCGTAAAAATACTTTGCGTCTAAAAATAAAATATCGTAGACAAGGTTTTCCATTATCTACAATTATATTCATCTTAAGAAATGCCTATTTCTGTAAAGAAATCATACAATGGGTATATTTCTGGTATTAGCCCTAATAATGAAATTATCTATGTTACTAAATTTTGCTATTCGAAATCATATATTCGTTTTTTATATCCAAAAGGAATTTAAAAGACTTTATAATGACGGGATTTAAAACTGCTTCATTTGGAAGCGAAGAATCCCATTGATTTTGAATGAAATAATAATGTCTGATTCCACACATCAATAGGGAATCTAATAATAACTTAATGAAAATAAAATTATGCCAAAAAGGGAATAAGTATTGTTTTCGCTATTGGATGTATAAATTTCTAGCTGAGCTCCGCGGTTCCACCCGCGTATATATCCCGTTCCCCTGGGCATTTCTGTATAAAAACTATCCTTTGTCCTTCCTGGGGCTTCAGAGAATATCTGTACAAAATTTCATCCAAATGGGTCTCGTAGTTTCAGAGCCCTTTTCAATACAAACAAAGCTTTCCTCTTCATAATATTAGTATATATAAATACATAGTCACTCTTTCCACGTCCTTAACTTGCACGTCACCCTTCTTTAGACAAAATGATGTATATCAAGGACTAATCAAAAGACCACAACGCAATCAAAACCTCGTCGAACTTTGGTTTCTGCATTTCCCGCGCCTTATATCGAAACTGAGCAACGACCGCAAACAGCTAACTCGATAACCGATGTCCGTTCGACACAAACTTTATCACAGATAAGTGGATTGTGGGTTTGTCTGTATTTCCGTAACAAGGTTATGCTGACGCAGCAAATGTTGAACATATTCGGCAACATGTAAGTATTGGTGCATAAAGGCATACAGTATAAGAGAGAAAAAGATTACCTCGTTGATCTAGTGGTTGCATCTTTAAATACAGATTGAAGGGGGTGGAGGGGGGGGGCAAATAAAAATGTTGTTGAGATTTTATGACAGTAAAGCCCAATACATACCGAGCACATAGTACACTTATAGTTGGGCATACACTTATGGACTATAATAATATCTCCCGCGCAGTTGGCTGGTCTATGCTGATATTGGCCGCCGTCCCCGAAATTCGGCCAGAAGGAACGCATAAGAAATTGTATTGTCGTCATAAATTTTGAACCGATTCAAATCTGAAATACATATAATAAATAAATAAATAATACCCCTAAGTTCCCTTTTGTATCACTGTCATTTTATCTGCGAGTAGGTAATCAGTCTTCTATGCCCTAAATAAATCATACATAAATAATACATTAAAATAGAAATAAAAAAAAATCACAGTAATACTTTTACATCTGTATTCATAAACAGAACAAAATACTTAAACGTGTTCCGAAAAACTCGTATTATCTCAAGCAACTCCATTACAAGATAAAATAATGTTTTGTAATGTTACTTCACGCCACATTTAATTTATTTCTCTGACACATTACTTTGCCTGGAAAGTTTTTCATATTAATTATTTCTATCCTTAATATTCCGTATTTCTTCCATCCATTTTAATCAAGTAATATTTTAGACAACGAAGTTATAATTTAATCATATTACCCTAAATTTATTACATAGTATCTAAGGGGAAAGCCTGTTTGTATTCACGTTAACGTTTCTTGGTTTTTTGTATGAAATAAAGATAAAATGTTTTAAAAATTCACTAACGGTACGAAAATATCGCGGGAGTATGGAAAATCATAATTTAATATCGCAACTTTTATAGTCTGTTTATTGATTGATTGACAATATTAATAAATATCAATAATAAATAAATATTCTAGGACATTTAACACTATGCCATATCGTCTCAAACTAAGCAAAGCTTGTACTATGGTAACTAGATAACTAATAGACATACTTATACATACTTTCGCTCTCGTAAAGTGGCCGCCAGTTACGCTGTTTTGCAACTGTCGCTATAAAAATAACGTGTAAACGTTATTGTAATATCACCGAAGTTATCCTAAGTTTTAAAATTACAGGCAAAATTTTTGAAATAGGCGATTTACAAATCGAACACCAAATTGATTCTAGTAATTAAACAAATTTAATTTACAATCTATGTTCATCAAATCAATGTATTTTTGTACCGTATCGTTACAGTTTACAAATATACAGTACATTAAGAATTAAATTCTCTTTGAACGCAGCGTAAAGGAAAAATAGCCCTTCGATAACCAGCGTCATCAATACTACAAAGGGACTTTTATAGACTGCAGTAAATATTTACGATTTCCGAATCGATATTTCCGCAAATACATTCATTAGGCAATAGAAAACGTAGGCACAGTGATTTCGATAGATCTATACTTACTAGATGTCAAAATTATCTTATTGTTTAAATTAGTGCAAAAATAGCAGCCTGTATAACCCACAAATTTTTTAACAAAAAAGACAAAAATTGAGTAGTCATTATGGTTATCATAACATTTTACAAGTATTCAACCAATGATTAAAACCTCCGTAACTTCAACCAACGTTCAACTATTTTGAACATACTACAAAATTGTTAAGTTATATAAGAAAACTTTTATTTTCTCAAACTGGAGACGGCATTGAAGAAAGCCCTTAATAGCTCGCAGTGAATATTTATAACCACGGCTAAGAAATTGAAGCTAACGTAGAATCGATAATCCGGTCAATAATATATTAGGTTACAAAATGTTACGATTGTTCGTCCACGTCACTATTGAATAACTAAAAAACTCTATAATAGGAGAGGCTTTTCATAATGATGTGCTTGCTTACTTCTTGCAACGTTGCCACGATGTTTTAAAAGAACTTACAAACGTACGTTGGAGGTACAGAGAACAGTAGGGCAAGCACGAAAAAAAAAATTCATAACATAAACGTTTCGAGGCCTCGATACGATTACGGAGTAGAAGACAGTCCGAAGCACGAAGCACCTTCCAATCAAATTTAGTTCTTTTTACGCACGGTAGGGGCGCTTTTTAAATCTCATACAAATTGCCCTCGAAAACGTTACGATTACATTACAATGCAAGATATTCGTGCTCGCCCTACAGTGGGAAAAAGGTTGATGATGACGTTTTGACGTTTTGCGTTGACGCAACGCAAATGAAGCATACTTAATGTTGACCCGTTGCGAGGACGCAATGCAATACAACGAAACGAGCTTATAAAGCGTCACTTGTAGTGAACGATTGAACACGAGCAGAGCTGTTCGATAACCAATATTCGAATTTCAAAAATGTTCTGACGGTTCTGCTAAAACAAATAAAGAGAGATAGATTTCTATTGTTATACCTTTTCATCCAAAAACCTCGTCAAGTTTAAATTAAACCATACGCTGTTTACATTGGAGAATGTAGGTGGCCTACAATCGAAAATCGATTTAAAAATCTGTCACACCGGGATGCAGTTTATGAATCGTTCTAATATAAAATTGTTTCGTTTTTTTTATTATAGCGCAAAAAGCACTGAAGATGAATGATGAAAACAGTCAAGACTTAAAAACTATAATTACTCAATCGTATCAAACTCATATTAATTAACAGTGAATAATTCTTATTATACCATACAATCCCGTGTTGTTGAAATAGTCACGTCATAAAAACACTGCAAAATAACTTCAAAAGAATTTATTTATTGCTTATTTCAATTTGATTAAACACACAAAAAATAACAATAACAATATATTTTATTTTGTACACGATATTTCAATTTTTAAAAAGCTGTCAAACCCATATTGTATACCGTTTAGGCTGAATTAACAACGCTCAGTGACATGTCAATAATCCGATGCACAGGCCTGTTCCTGAAAGACTGAAACTTATAATATAACCACTAAATCCCTGATTATAAACAAAACGATCTTCTATTTCAGTCTCTTGTTATCATGAGTGGGGGCCTGGTGACCTATAGTACAGGTATTTAGTTGCCTATTTTAGGCACCAGTCTCACACTTAATTTTAAATAAAAATATTACTATGTATGTCTTATTAAGTGTGAGAAAATAAAAAACTTTTATTCTCAAATATGTATCTATGTATAATATTATAGAATTGCTCCCCCCCCTCCACCTTTATCATCATGTTCATGATATACGCTGTCGTCATACGTCGCTGCTTTTTCTTTCGTTTTTCATATCAGCTGAATAAGAGGCTCCGTTCGTTTACTTGGAATACTCATGAATTAACGTAATCCAACCTTTTTCATGTATTATTTCATCCAAATCTCGCTTGGGATATGTATACGCGTGTCTTTTGCGCATGTTTTAGGGGCTTTATTGAAAATGGGTAAAAAAAATTCACGAAATTTCCACCCATTTTCAAAAGACGCGTGTAGACCCGTATGACCTTGAAAACGTAGATGTGGCTCGAGGAGAAACTACCTCAAAGGTTGATTTATTTTGTCTATTTATCTATACTAATATTATAAAGAGGAAAGATTTGTTTTTTTTTGTTTGTATCGAATAGGCTCCGAAACTACAGGACCGAATTGGATGATATTTTGTATATAGATTTATTAAAACTCCAGGAAGAGGTCTAAAAACCTGGCTGGGTAAAATCGGCGAAAATGAAAAAAATCACCAAAATTTGTTGCTTTTTTAATTTTGTAGCTCAAACCGGTTACGAGGAATCGGCAAAAATCCTATCTTTATATTAAAATAGCGTGGAAACGTCTAAATAAATAAGAAAAGTGACAAAGCGAGTTTGTTATAAATAAACGATCAATTATAGATGACGTGTTATTATCGGTCTCATATATCATCGACGAAGCGAAGTGAAGGCGTTGTTACGGCTAATTTATCTGAGAAAAATTGCATAATACCTCATTCTGTATGCAAGCTCTTTTTAACCGACTCTCAAAAAAAAGGAGGTTGTCAATTCGAGCGTATTTTTTATGTATGTTACAGCTTATCTCCGACTTTGTATAGATTTCAACAAAAATAAAATAAAAGTTATTTTCTACTTTTTAGGGTGAGGAAGTCGGTTCAATTTTTTTGCAAAAAGTTATTATTCTCATAAAGGTTTACGAGGGTAAATAATTTATATCATCTTAGTATTTTTAGAACCATATCATTTGAATTTTAACTAATGCCATACACGTTAGGTTACCTAACCAACAGGCAAACCCTAGCGTAACGTAACCAAAACTGTACAGACAATAGGCATCCATAATTTGAAACACGGTTATGACAGTTGGTTAAGCATAAAGGGTTAAAACCGTCTATAAAATCCCATAAACGAGAAGTCTATTGTCTTCAAACTAAACGCAAATATTTTTCTATAAAACCAACAAAGAAACGTATATTTACGTTTTGTAAACTGTTCATATTTCTAGACTAAAGTTCAGTCCCTTCCCTCTATATCATCAAATCTTTATTCTGGTAACACTCGACTCATTTAAAAACCTAATTGTAAAAATAGTTTAATCATCTTTAAAAATTAAAATTGTTGCCATAATAACCGTAATGATATAGTCAAAGTCAAAGTCAAAGTCAAAACGTTTATTTTCCAAATTAGCTTCTTTCGAGGCACTTTTAGAACGTCATATACATATACATAATATTGTATATATTTTTTTTTATATATACTTCGTACCTCTAGATTTCTATACTGTACAGTTCGAGCTTAGCTTCATAGACTATTAATTTCAATAACCGTGTTATACAGCCTAGAATTATATTGCTATTATTATCCATTACTTCTTCCAACTTAGTCTTTGATATTTAAATTTGGGCAAGTCTAAAAAGCTAATATTTAACAATTCGTGTACTAAATTAACTTTTATAGTTATTATGTTAAAGAGGCAAAATCTACACAAATATAATAAAGAGAAAACCTTTGCTTGGTTGTAATGAATAGGCTCAAAAACTACTCGACCGATTTTGAAAATTCTTTCACGATTCGAAAGCTACTTTATCCACGAGTAACATAGGCAATATTTTATAGACCGTAGCATAAGCCGGGAGCAAAACCTATACGTTTTACCCTACTAATTCAGCTAATATTATAAATGTAAAAGTTTTGATGTCTGTGTGCTTGGATGTTGGGATGTTTGGATGTATGTGTCAATCACGAAGCAACTACTGAAGGGATTTTAAATAAATTTCCTGTACATATACGGATTAAGTGATATGATGCCTCTTATTGACCCATAAACCCCGAAATGAATACGAGCAAAGCCACTGCCAAATGTAGTATGGAATGAATTCTAGTTTTAAATCGGATTTTTTGGACTACCCTCATCGACCATCTTTACCTACTTTGGTGTAAAGTTTGGAAACCCTGCCTTACACTATGAAGACTGATTTGCAAGAATATATTCTTAGAAGTTAAGCTAGATATATGAGTTTGTTGTTCAACCCAGTGAGAAAAATGATAGCGACACAATTGTATAAAGACAACCTTAACTTCAAGTTATCTGTTATGTTGTAACAAATGTTTCGATGTTATATTTATTTAACAATTATTTATATTATGAAAACTCATAAAAACAAATTTTAAATTATTTACAAAATATTAAAAAAATGACTAACTAAAAAAATCGTCCATAACAATCACTACATAGTATGTACAAAAAAAACATGTATTATTTATCTAACCGTGTCGCTTTTATAAAACAATGTTGTTGTGTTCATCAACCTATATTAAAAACTATATTATATATTCCCGTGAACCCAATTAAAATCGAATGAATTTCGCTTTAGAATAATTAAGCGTAAAATAAATAAAATATAAGGATTAGCTTAACATTTAAGATTCTAAAAAGGGACAATTTAGCATTCTGTTAGCGTAATTGATAACAACCCTTGAATAATTTGTGTACCTCTCGTTACCAGCTTTCGTAAAAGAATTATTCTATAATTAATGAATCAAGAATGAAATGAAACCTTTGTAGGAAGTGTTTGTAAAGCCTCCTTGCTCTTTTAAGACATGAAATTAATTCGCACAGTATTAATAATAGATCCCCTGACCGATTTCGACCATGGTGGCCAATCTCAGCAGAGACTAGCCAACTGTGCAGGAGATATTATAGTGCAAGTGTACGCGCGAACACAGGTGCACTCTCTATTTCTTTTATTCTTGTAACCCAATGGGTCGGCAGACCGACATTACCGGAGAGAGATCAGGGACAGGACCGGCGAGTTTAAGTGCTCTCCGAGGCACGTGGGTGATCCAACACCGCCAACTTCTAGACTCAAGACTGAGACTAAGATTTCTTTGTCAGAAAAATCCCAATAACATTTTCTTTCTTTTTGCCCCACCCAGGATTTGAGCCCGAGACTCCTCAATCTGTAGTCAAATATGCAACCACTATACCAACGAGGCAGTGAGCATAGTATTACTACTTAAGTTACTGAAGTATAATAGAGAATACGGATGTAACTCTCGCAGTTACCTTAATGTTGACCTATCTTCAATAACATGACGATTATTTTGATCGAATAAGTAAGGAATATGGTCCTGCGTGGTCCCTAAATGGTAATATGGTGCCTAGGAATATGGTCTGAAGCATTACATTGGGAATATTATGGCCATAGTACGCGTAGCCCATTTTGTGTGTAAGCAATGGATTCAAAATCTGTATCACTTGAGGTGCAGAGCCTCTTTGTTGGCGCTCTGCCAATTATTTACAGTTCATGGCGGGGTCAGTTCTGAATGTTATCGATTGTACCCTAAATTTGTATAGGTTTATACTCTATATTCAATATTTCTCAAAATAAATTAAAAAAAAAACAACACCCTACTTTTTAAGACCGCTTTCATTTGGGTCATGCACTTATTCTTTCCCAATTTCGACCCTCACATTTAAATGGCTCATGAGATTTTCATAAGTCAACGTTAATAAAAAACTAATTTGAAATTGCTATCCGTTCTGGAACTAAGATGGACGCAGACAGACAGACAGAGACATGTACGTCAACCTAGGAACTTATAAACCATCTCTTTTTGCATCGGGGAGTTAAAAACGTGTAGCACTAGAGGTAAGATATAACGTCTAGTAAAGATATCTTAAAAATCCCGAGAGTTGTCCTTTCAAATGTGAAAGAATGTGGTTCTGGAAAATTCCTACATGTCTACCGATTAAAATGCCATACTTCCTTGCTAATTTTATATGAAAAACGGTATATTCTCCTGGTTTGAGCTATGATAATGGACCACAAAATCTTTAACCCCGGTAGTTCCAAGCCTCTGTTGGCGCGTTGCCAATTAGTTACAGTTCATAGCGGGGTCACTTCTGCACTGAATGATATCGACTGTACCCTAAATGTTTTGCGGACGTTACAGGCCGTGTAAAAACTTGATGCTATGCGTGAATGTACAAAGTCAAAAGTCAAAGTCAAAATGTTTATTTTCCAAATTGGCCTCTGTTGAGGCACTTTGAGAACGTCATTTAGATTTGCATAAAATATATACATTTTATTTTTTTATTTACCACCGATTCGGAAGGCTGTCTCTAGCGAGAAGAACTGACAAGAAACTCGAGTAGTTGCTCTTTACTTTAATATTGTCCAACGATTCAGGCATATTCTCATGAATTCGTTTCTCTCTCAAATGAAGAAATGTGGTTAACTCTGCGTATTTCTTGTCAATAACTATTATTATTTAGTTAATGTTTATGTTAAATTGTCCTCAACAAAACTCCCTACTCTTTTTCTTCTGATTTGCACAGATTAGACCAATATTCCATTCCATTTTAGTGTCCAATGTGTTTTCTTTCACTATATACTATAATTAAACTAAAAACTGTATACTATAATACTACTACTTATTCATTTCAAACTAATTAATCTTATTTGAAATAGAACGCTTCAACTCGTAATTGGTTTGAAGAAAGCGCCTTGCACTCCGCTTAGACATCGAAATCTCAGTGTAATCCAGACCGCCTCGGCGTAATTGCGTTGCAAATATTAATACGAATAATAAATATTGTCAGATTTCAAACAAATTCTAATACATATAATTGGTTGGATAACTGATAAATAATATACTCCTATATAATGAATGTTAAATTAAAGCTTAAGATAAAAAATACGCTAATAGTTTAAAACTTAGGAGTAGTGGGAACTAATCAAAATTTTGTGTCTCAACTCTCACATGATTTTTTTTCCTTTATCCTTGACCAATAAACAATCTGCACTGCGTCATCTCTGCTTTAATCCACAATCTGGTTTGAATGTATTTCTTTATGAAAGTTCCATTGAACAAATTTGTTTCTACAAAAATACCTTTAGAAACTAAAGACACATTTTACAAAATTTTAATTTCAATTTGTATGACGCTTTGTTCGTTCGCTTGTTTATAGTAATATTGCAATTTATAGAGTTACTCGTGGTTAATGTAGTTTTCGAATTGTGAAATTTTTTTTAAAATCGGTCCAGTAGTTTTTGAGCCTATTCATTACATCTACACAAACAAACAAACAATTTTTTCCTCTTTTTAATAATAGTGTAGACAAATTATTTGCGCGAAAATGTGAAAAGATTTTGAAAAACAAAGAAACAAAAATAAATGCATTTTAAACCAAAAATACTCTGCGCAAAAATCCTTTCAAAATAATACATTATGATTCCCATGTAAGACATAAACGTTATGATCGAGTAAAAATTTTATAACTCACACGTTGATATTAAAATCCATCCGAAAAATACTGTCCTTTTCCCGATTTCCAATTTTCCGGGTAACTTTTTCCATTTTTTGCGCCTAAGAGCTTTAATCGACTTTTACGAACATTAAAATAACCAAATCGGTGCACTCAATTTAACTAAGACGAAGAAAACTTTATTAAATGTATTATTTTGTTGTACATAAGATTAAGAGCTAAGAGATTTTTCACCCAAAAATAGTTATTTTATAGCTAGTTGCGACTTCGCTTCCGTAGCATAATGATAGTTGTTAATAAATTTATTTATTTTCACCGATTGCTTAATAATAATAATATGAGTAATTTTATTAATCAATATTTTCTTCTTTTTAGTCCAGTAGACATCCTTCCGTTTATAACCTATTATTAATAAATTGTTATAAGTGGTTAAAATATTATTTTATAAAAATGATGATATAAAATGAGCAAATTAGCAACACGTTTGTTGAATCTAAATTATTTAAATATTTTTTATTTTTCATGGTGTACAATACAATATTAGTACAATTATTGTTTTTTGTTTATTATTTCTTTTAAATTTTACTTTATTAAGATATTCGTTAACTGATTAACATTCGGTTAAAAAGTATATAGAGTTGCTAAAACCTACTCTTGATTGGAGATGACTATCACGAAAACATTCTTTCATATCATATCATTAAAAGTATGAAGAGCTGCTAAAACCTACTCTCCATTGAAGATGACCAGTAATTTTTTATACCAAAATATTATTTCCATCACGGCTCTCGTTTTACACAGCAAAACGTAAAAAATGATATAAAGCCCGTTTCGGCATCCAATAACAAAATATGTTGAGACACGAGACTAAAGTACGGTGACGAATACCTCCCTCATTTTTCTGGAAAGGGTTGCCATGATCGTAATGGCCGTGATGTTTTTTATTTGGTTATGCATTACTATGATATTCAATTTAGTAGATGAATATGTTGTGTCCTAAAAAATTTTATGCTCGACATCTATACTAATATTGTAAAGAGCTTTGTTTGTTTTGAATAGTCTGCAAACGAAACCACAGGAGCGACTTGGATGAAATTTTGTACAGACATTCTTTGAAACCCCAAGAATGACATAAGATGTCATTCTTCGGGATATATATGCGAGTGAAGTATTATGTATATTATTATATGGAGTTGCTAAAACCTACTCTTAATGATAGAATATCCATAACATTATGGTAAAGATTTTTTAATCGTCTTAACTGCAATTTTTTTCACGAATACTGTTATAAAAAGCAACAAAAAGTAAAAACTAATAAAAAGAAAGTTTCCCCGTTTCGGCATTCAAAATCCTAATGTGTTGAGGTATGAAACTGAGGTACGGTGACGAATATCTTCCTCATTTTTCTGAAAATGGTCGGTAATGGTCGTGATGTTTTCGTTTGTTAAAATGTTACTATAAGATTCAGCTTTATATAGATAGTACTTTTGTCCTACTAATGTTGATTTTCAGCTGATTGGCAATCGAGTAAAAAGTTTATATAGAGTTGTGACAACCTACTTTATATTATAAACTACATGTAGTCTACATCATGAAGCCTGATGTAAAGAAATAAATAAAATAAAAAATAATAAATACATTATATGAAAAATATTTTATATTAATTTTGACTAAAATATTACTTTAATAACACGCTTGTTTTACAGAAAAACACGTTAAAAATGTGATTATAAAATGAACTTGTGACATATAACTAAGGTACGGTGAGAAATATTTGCCTCACTTTATTAAAACGCTTGGTTAATTCTTGTAAAAGATGTTTTTCATTACTTCGTCTAAAAGTTTATTTCATACAGTATTTTATGCAGGGTAGAATAAGTGTTTATATGTTTCCTGCCGTGTTTTTATAATTATTATATTCATTTTGTTATCGACTTTCAGCATTCCGTGATTTTTAATTAATTTGCAATTGGGTTACGATCATATAGAGTTGTTAGTACTCTTTATTTGACTATAATAACATTAAAATTGGTTGTTTTAAAATTGTTATACCTTACGCAAAAACCAACAAAAAAGCGAGCATAAAGTTTTGCACGTTTACATCCAATAACAAAATGTTGCGACATTTAACGAAGGTGCGGTGGAGAATATGTGCTTTTTTATTGAAAAGGGTTGCGCTATTACTAAGATGTTTTAGGATACCAAAAATTTTCTTACATTACTTCAATTCTGAACCGTCTTGTTTATTTTTGTGAATGAAGTTCCAACTATGGTTTTGATACCGTACGTAGCGTTATATAATTCATTAAATCCTTCGAAAAATCTTCGATTATAGTCGAATGAAAATATCTGTTTTAACTAACAATCAGTTTGTTTAAGTTGCTCAGAGATATTAATGATTTAATTTAAAGTGCTTAATAATTCAAGTAATATTTAAATAAGGTTTACTGACAATTTTTTTTACCATTAGAGCATAATCTTTTCATTTCATTTTTATATAATATCCATAAAATGATCGAATAGTACTGAAGATATTCATAAAACTTTCTATTAAATATCAAAAAACTCCTCAATTTTTATGAGCATAAAATTTTTCTAAAGATCGAACTCCAGCAAGCAAAAAGTACAACTTCAAAATTTTAAACAATTTCGAAACCCGTCCCTCAATTTGACTTTTAACTCGATGAAGAAGTTTCGCAATTTATTCTCGGCGACATTAACGATAATTATTTCTATTTATTTCTGTAACTTTTCCCTCAAAGGTATTGTCTTCCAATGCTTTGTTTTGATTTACCTCAAACCTCCCTATTAAAACGTGAATTTGTTATGGATAAAAACCAGTCCGATTTTATGTGAGGCTTCTCATAAGCTTCTTGTATTTTTCAATTTATTTCTGTTTATGATTTAAACGCAGTAATTAGAAAAACACAAACTATCGCGTCATATAATAAAGAATTAATGAAAATATTTAGTATCTATTATTAACGAAGGACATGAAATTAATACATTTAAAGATACAAACAATTTTGAAAGCGAATTTACAAATATTTGCATTTGAATAACGTCATACATTCCAAATACCGTGAAGAATTTAACGTGAATGGGCCTTAAATGCCTTAAGGCCTAAGGCATTAAGGCTTACAATTCCCGGCTGGCAACCCTCAACCATGCCTCGTAATTAGGGTAAGATGTCAACTTGAATAAAAATTTATATAACCGCTACGTTAACGTAACTTGAATTCAATTTCTTGAATTTACTTCTAGTGTACTCAAGTGGCATGAGAAATTAAATTTGATGTGAAGGTTCGGCATTTTAAACCTTGCCTTCAATTTTCTGTTCGCAACCCTCGACCGCGCTTCGTAATAAGGGTTGCTATCTGAAATTAAATTTCTTATAGTAAATACAAGAAATTGAATTTATTCCTTTTAACCCAGATAAATTGCGTGCACCAGAGGTTTACCTAACCCAGTGATTCTTAAAGTGGTCTATATCGACCCCTAGGGGTCTACGGTCTACCCAACACGGAAAAACAAGGCAAAGGGCCTACGACACAAAAAAGTTTGGGAAACTCTGACCTAACCGATGTTTTCCGCCAATCATATGACATACAAAATATATTTTATATTACTGTTTTATTTAAACTTACCTCGTGTAAATTAATGAAATTGGTAAGGTACTTATAAATTAAGCAATGAAGTTATAATGACACTTCAGCAATTAGTACAAAATGAATAATATTAAAACTTTTTCCATGTTATTAGCAGACGTCTAGTTTATGAATTATAAAGTAGATTTTATGTCGAAATACGAAGCTATATTATTATTGAAAGTGTACAATTAAGACTACTTTTCTTATATTATTGGGTAGGACTTCCCTTCAAACTCATTACTTTCTTAAAATATAATAATATATTCACAACTAAATTTTAAACCAACGAGTATTAACAACTCTATGTTATTCCAATTTCATGGCATAGCATTGTAAATTGCAATTATCTATAACCAAGAAAACATCGAGATTGCAATTATGAATTTAATCTCAAAAAATGTATTTCTATACCGGTCAGTCATAA
The DNA here is from genome assembly GCA_001586405.1 of Phoebis sennae. Lineage (NCBI taxonomy): Eukaryota > Metazoa > Arthropoda > Insecta > Lepidoptera > Pieridae > Phoebis > Phoebis sennae. Next base: position 137,793 of record LQNK01000764.1, read on the forward strand.
AACCTTTAATAGAGAAGATGGTTTGCGATTTTATTACACCTGGCCACTAATTAGGACTAATTATGAAATTACTAGCCACTAATTATGAAATTTAAAATCCAATGTCAAGCATATCATAAGACAAGAGGACGCTGTAGGTCCATTTTTCAAGAAGCCGAACCAATTTTTCGAAAACAGATGGTATTTGAAAATTTATGAAAAGGTTTTACAACATACAATATTGAAACACTCATGAAGACAACTGTCGTTTCAGTCACCCGTGACCACGCTCGCTGTAAAGCGTTCGAAACGTTGGATTAAATAATGTATAATAAACAGCGTTTAAAATCCTTTCAAAAGCCTTTTTATTCAATAGGAATAGTACTTAAAGCGAACACAAGAAAATATTAAATAAAACCCTACTAAAATTGCTGTAAAAAGGTAACTGATAAACGGAATAGTGCTTAAAAATTCACAGAACACGTTAATCCCTGCACATGAAGAGAGCTTTATGGGAAGCTGTACATTTCATACATTTTTAATTTTTATCCAACAGAGTCAATTCAAAAGGATTCTCCACACTCAATCAATTTTTAACAACGTTTTTGTGTATTTCTTCCGGAATTTCTTCCAAATACATGAATTTCTCATTATAATATCGGTAAATTTTAAACCAAAGTGAAGTGTTTAACAACTCTATCTTGAACTCAAAGTGATCTGAGCACAGCCCAAACCGCTGGACAGATCGGGCTGAAATTTGGCATGCAGGTAGATGTTATGACGTAGGCATCCGCTAAGGAAGGATTTTGACCAAATCCCACGGGAACGGGGATAACAGATATACGCGGGTGAAACCGCGGAGCACAGCTAGTATAATTTAAAATTAATGTACTGTTCACATAATATGAGGTATTCTGAAACAGAATACAATATCTATGATTTTATGGGAGTTTTATAGCATTGAAACTAACTCACATAAAAACGTACTAAAACATTTGTAAAGACTTCATAACTGCTAAACGGAAAAATGCTTTAAAAATTGCTTGCATTACAAAGAGACGCAGCTTTTAAAACTGTAGGATTGTTACGTACATTTTTTTTATTTTAGGGTTCCGTACCTAAAAGGAAATACCGGTTAGTAATAAGATCCATTACTAAGCATCCACTATCTGTCTGTTTTTCTGTTTGTCACCAGTCTATATCTCATAAACCTTGATAGCTAGAAAGCTGAAATTTTCACAAATTATGTATTTCCGTTGCCGCTATAACAACAAATACTAAAAATAAAAAATAATTAATATTCAGGGTATCCTTATACAATAAACACTTGTTTCCGTATTTTTATGCTCGATTTTATTAAAGGTTGGTAGGTGCTTAAAATTTTCACATAATATTTAGGACTAAATGTTATTCAAAAGAAAAAAATAAAATATAAATAGAGTAAGTTTTAAAGGGGGGTTTACAACAAACGCAAATTTTCTTTTATAGTTAGTACGAAACCCTACGTGCGCGAGTCCAACTCGCACTTGACCGGTTTTTATTTAACATGCTCAATTCCCAATAGCATACACTCAATGTTTTGAAATTCAGAGTTTCATGTTCATTTTCTTCCGTTCAATTTTGAAGAGTAATTGCAAAACATTTTTAGAATACGTGACTACGTACCTTCTTACCCGACTGCGAGGTAAGGAGGGTAATGTTTTGAAGTGTAGAGACGGCTTTAAGTCAGTAAGATGCAAAATTTTTCAGTTATTTAGTTTTAAATTACTTGAAAAGCAGGATGGTTCATATTTCGACTGTACTTTTACGGCTGCTTTCAATAATGTATCAAAGATTATAGATAGATTGTTATGTCAGATTATATGACGTTAGATTGACAACATTCATAGCAAAGGCTATCCGTCGATAGGATATTGAAATCAAAGTAAACGCAAATAGATAGATTGTCTGACTTTAGTAAGCAAATCAAGGGATAGATAGAATATTGAAAACGGCCGTTCATGTAATGCAGAACAATTTTTTTTGTGTTTGTGGACAAATTTTCGTTAAAGAGGGTCTTAAGGAGGTCACATTTCCACCATTGCAGAATTTGACTGGAAAATTATAAGTAGTAAATTTTTTTTATCTCTTAATTACTTAAATCAGTTAATTACTTAAGTAAGGTTGAATTCTTCAAATTTGTCCACTAGTTTTCATGAGAAAACATTGCAAACACACAAATGTATCTTCTTTATAATATTAGAGTAGAAGTATAGATCTTTCTCTTTATTCATAAAATATTGGTGTTTGATTAATTTCAGGGTTTAAATGTCAAACGTTGAGGCCTAACCACTTAACCACAGCTAACAGCGACGCGAATTGCGGCGCGGCAAGCGGTGGGCGGTGGGCGGCGGTAGCCACAGCTATAGATAAATTCATCCACGAAGACGCGCTCACTATTTGTTCAATCATTGAAAGTATATGTATGCAAGCTTCCGCTTGTGTGAGGTTCTATGGGTTCACACTCAATACCCATGTGTGTACACGCGCACTAAAATAAATAGACTAATCAGACAGAGTATTGCGATCATAGTAAATATTTCCAAATTCAAAAATTGGTGGGGCGCGTCGTCGTGGATGGCATTATCTATACTAGCGATGCGAATAGCGGTGTGATGTGCGATGAGCGAATTTAACAAATGTACTGGCGAGTATCGAGGCGGCCACAGCTCATCACGCCGCCCGCCGCGCCGCTTGTCGCACCGCTAGAAGCTGTGGCCGAGCGGTAAAAGTAAATCATTTAAGATTCTCCAATTACTGAGAATGTTGCTAATAATGAAAATTGTGTAATATTAACCTAATTTCCATGGAGTATAGGATTATCAAGTCTTCCATAGACTATAAATATAAATATATATGACTATAATATAAATTTACAATATATTTAATCAATTTTTTTTAAAGTCAACACTGCATACGTGATTGTTAAATTATTGAAAATCAGCGCTTCGAAAAACCCTATGGGATTTGTTTAATCGTGTTATCCGTCGAAACTACCGGACGAATTTGAAAAATAGTCTTCTCTAGGCAGGTCCTTGACAACATTCTGTACAAAGCATCCCGCTAATACGCGGTCGCAGCCGAGTGTCATAGCCAGTATAAAATAAAATATTATAGTGCCTAAATATTGTTTCTAACTGTAAGTTCCGTGTTCCGTGAAACTGTTCAGAATATCCATGACAGTTATAAATCTACAAAAAGTTTAAAATACACGCAAAAGGCAGATCGATTCTTCAATACACCCAATACATCTTGACCCCAGCTTCAATGAAATATCCTTAGTTAAAGGATCTTTTAAAATCGGTCGTATTATCCGTAAATAACTCTGCTATTTTTATTGTTTATAGTAGGCTTAGTGTTTGTATTATCAATCAATAATGGCATTTAATCACTTGGGAATTTACTCGGATTATAATAATATATACATCGGATTATAATATATTAACCGTTTGACCGAATTATACTTAACTAGGATGATTCAGTAATATAATTGAGTAAGCGAAGTGAAGTCTCATAGTGGAGATGGCCCAGTGAATGTATGTTTGTAGTTACAAACATATCTCAATTATAAATAAGTATATAATATTGATTCGATGATATCTGGAGTATCGTTAATCCGATCTTGATACTAAATCATAAGCGAAAAGTTTAGAAAAAAGTAGTTAGTTTAAAGATGAGAGATATTTATATGTAGATGAGCAAATGAATGCTACTGAAGTATTAATAAATGTAGAAATAGTGTGAAAAGTTAATTCTATATTTTTTAAATGCACTTCCATCAAGAAGTAACAATACAAACAAGTGTAGATAATTTTTCACAATATAACCCTGGAAAATTAGGGTTTCACCTCAGAACGGGAGATAGTCTGCGTCAACTAAGCACCTTTAGGTATTACGCGCTGAAACTTGCTCAAGTATAGAATAGTTTTATCAAAACTTGTAGAGAATTTAATCGTATACAATATTTACAACATCGACTCTCTCATTCAGAGATGTTTGTCTTAATTCGACTAATTACAATGTAAATAGCATATTGTTATAGACATCCCGAAGGATATACAAGCTGAGGTTGGTCCCATTTGCCACCAACTTTTTTTTTGTTGTATCAGTAACATAAGCAAATGTTAATTATTTATGTTGTTGGCAATAAACGAATTTTCTCTCTCTCTCATATTCCGGTGTACTGTTATGCACTGGTATGTATAAATGTACAAGACCGTTTACAAAAACGCGATAAATTATTCTCCCCATAAATATTGGCCACGCTCTGATTAGAGTCCCTTGGGTATAGCTGTGCCAATTTGAATGGATTTTTCGTTATGATCATTTTAAGGTCACGGCATTTTAATTATATTTGAAATTGTTAAGAAATCATGCTATATAGTATATAGCATCCGTGTGAAGCGGGGTAAATTTTTAAGTAATTTAGAAATATTACAGAATTAATAATTTGTTTGAGGTGGTCAAGCGTCATATTAATTTTCACAAAAAGTCTAATCTTATCGTAATTCATTATAATTATGAATAATTGCCGTTCATTACTTTTCAATATCTTAACGACCGATAAACAAAAAATGCTAAATAATTAAACTTATATATAGAACACGCACAAAATATTACGATAATAGACAGAGGAAAATACAACCAAAATATGTCGGACTCAGAAAAAAAAGTTCCATCAAAACAGCAAAAAAAATTCCAACAAAAACAAAATTCAAAAAATGTTCCCTACAACACCGTAACAAAACAAACTTCGAACGAAAAATCAGTAATCAAAAATAACAACGAAAAAACCCGAACGGGGCTAGAAGGAAAACATTCTCACCTAAGAAGCAGAGATCGGGAAGCGGGATGCGTGAATTGAGTCGCGCGAGACCGCGGGCCGTTAACTTTGAGAGACGGGAGCACACGTCCACTCAGGGCAACGGGCGAGGCGCGAATGGCACGTAATGGCTGCTGGGAGACGTCCCCTCCAATCTGTTGCGTCGCGCATGATCCATAGACTTACATGGGAGTTGAGACAGGAAAACCGAGGCTTTATACAATTTTTACATATTTTCCATTTTCCAATTATTGGTCAGATGCCGCATTTCCGTGCTTCATACGAAATAGTGCGGATGTATTTATGAATAATGTTTTTGAAATGTTATTGAACTTGTAAGAACTCTATTACAGACTTTTTTAAAGAAAAATCTTCTGATTCCTATCAAGAATACTTTCTTAAGATGGCTGACGATACGTGTTTTTGTAATTAAAAAATAAACAAAGATTGTTCCATAGTTCCTTTGGCGGCTCTAAAAAGCAAACTTTAATAGCTTTTCTTTTAAAATTACAGTTTTTTGTTAATTTTTTGCATCATTAAAACATTTATTTAATGTCTAACGGAGACATGATACTGTCTCCGTAGGTTTTCAGGTTGGTGTTTGAGCTTTTCACGCGTCCATTAGTAAAAAGCATTGTAAAATACCTCTATTTCCTAAAATGTTGTGCTAACATATGTTATACTAACATACTGAAAAGGATATAGGTGCATTGAATTTTTTTTTAATAAAAAGTACAAAAACCGTTTGGAGTTTATAAATATAAATATTAGAACATAATTTTAATGTATCTCTACTGGTTTACGCGGCGTATGTAGTAAAAGCTTCCAATAGGTAAGACTTTTTCGTTCCTATGTGTAAGTTTGTGAGGATGTATGCATGCATGTATGTGTGTTTGTCACTCATTCACGCTAATTATTGAACCGATTATGATGAAACTTGGGGTACATATAGGTAAAGGTTCGGAATAACATATATACTACTTTTAATCCCGTAGTTGCTACGGGATCAGAGAGACTGAGCACTGTAAGAGATTTATATACCTAAACTTTCCCCAGAAAACGCACTACCTATCGGTGAGAATAGCATGAACTTCCTCACAGTGATTTTCGAGTTTATCGCGAACAGACAAACGCGGCGGGTGACTTTGTTTTAGTGTGTTATCTTCTTCTTACGGTCGTTTTCAATATTCTATCTATCTCTTGTTTTGTTTACTAAATTCAGGCAAATCTATCTATTTGCACTTACTTTGATTTTAATACGCTGGAAGGACAGCTTTTGTTATGAGTTTTGACAATCAAATGTCATTTAATCTGAGATTACAATCTATCTATAATCTTTAATACATTATTGAACCTCATAACTGAGGGTGGTGACCAGGAATTGTTTCGATTTTATTTGATAAGGCTCTCTATCTAGACCGATTTTCTGCCTTGGGTGTCAATTTTGTAGGCATCCTGTCCCTTCCTCTTCTACCATTTACGTATGTACTAAGGTATGTTTCTAGTCATTTTTTATTTAGGTATTCATGTAGGATTAAACGTTAAAAAAAGGTATGTATACGTGCACTTAATTATTGCCTTCATTAAACCCATGTAGCCAGAGTAAGTAATAAAACAGCGAACAAAGAGTTGATTAAATCGTAGAGCAAATGTATCTGACAAGCCTTTGATGATATGGGTAGGCCAACCGATGTTATTACGAGGGAAATTATGTTATAAAAGCTTTATCATACAAATTTAATTGCCGTGTCATCGACCTTTTTTTAAGTAGAGTAATTCAGAATACATTTATTTTCACCAATTGAAATAATAACACACCTGTTTTTAACCCGCCATAAGTAGCATAAGCTGTTTCAAGAGCCTGTTTTATAAAGAAACATTCACAAAAACAGCCATTCAAATGTAATTGTATAATGTATAGACTGTGAATAACATTATTTAGTAAATTAAAGATCCTTAACAGAATTAAATTAAATACATAATGCATATGTTTATTTATTTGTGAACTATAGGTATAGTTTCACGAAAGTAAGTGTCGCGATGCTACATAAATCATCTGCAAAGGCCTATGATTTGATTTGATAGCTATAGTTTATAATTTGTGCATAACGTGATTGGTTGCGAACTATTTATGCAATAATTATTTTGCGTTGTACATTTATTTGTTTTCCCAAATAAAGACAAAAAGAAATCCTACGGGAACAGACTGTATAAGCGAATAAAACCGCGGGGCACAGCTAGTTATCTATAAATCTTTGTTTTTCATTTCACTGCTTTTGTGATGTAACAGCATATAATACGTCTTTGATAGAACTTCAACAGAAATCCGATCAAAATACGACGTCATACTAGTATTAATTGAACTCAACACAAGTTCCATCGAACGTCGAGAGCAATACTCATAGCTAGCGACGTAGAGGTACTACAAAATTATTGTCTTTAAGATGAAATGTACGTCCAATTAACAAGCACTAGTCACGCCCCGCGGTTTCTGATCCCGTGAGAATTCGGGGATAAAAATGCCTATGACCTATATTTAAGTCTGGATCATTGCCTATATGTATGCCCGTGGTGACGTAAAATACGTGTGTCGCCATTGCATTTCTACCCGTGAGTGTCGTTAGGGGCGACAGGGAGTAATTCTGCTGCATAACATCTTCCGCAATAAAAGAATGGGAGCCGAGCATTACACGATTGGGCCAAGCTTGCGCCGATGAAATTATGACACACTCGTTTTTACTTTAATTTCGTATACAAACAGATAGGCTATTACATTAGGTAATGTGATACCTTTTATCTATCCGCGTGCAGAAATTACTAAAATAAAAAATAAGTCCTATACGAAATAAATATGACGTTATGAAACGACATGAAATCCAATATTTATTAGCTAAATTTGTACTCTTAACCTCCTACAGTTGAGAGCCCACTTAACCCACTTTGCCCTTCTTTGTTTGACAAAAAATTTAATACCTGTAGATATGTTGAGATTCTCGTGACATTTCTCGCATTCAATTTTCAATTTATATGTACTATAACTTATCTTTTTTAATAGCAAGCAAGCGGAACATGCGGTTCATCCGATGTTAAGTGACTGACCGCAGTCCATGAACATCTACAACACCAAAGTGTCGCAGATGGCGCGCCGGCTTGAAGGAAGGGGAGGGATCAGGAGAGGATTAATGACGAGAAATTGGGAGAGGAGTAGAACAGGATGGGAAAGGTTCACCGTAAGCTCACCGTATGAAACAGTGCAAATTAATTCAAAGTCCCAAATTAAATGCTATTCACATTGTATCTGAAGTTACTTTTTAAATAATTGTTTTATCATCTTAATTCATTGTTATTTAAATATCTATTCATATTATTTTTTGCATATCCCTTTATCAGTACTAATGTACTAGTAATATAAATAAAAAACATAATATTTGTTTTTGTATGAAACGAAACATGAACACCCTCTCTTTACAAAACCATGATTTTTACATCCCTAAGTGTGCAGAATTTGTCACAGCCATGAGGCTTTTTTAAAGCTTTTTATTAGCCAAAATTGTGCAACCACTGTATGATTTTAACACTGTTATAATATTGTACTACAGGGGAGTAGGCAGAAGTAATGTATAAGATTAGATTTAACTCTATTATAATTAACAATATTTTAAACCAAATAATTTATGTCCTTATTCAAAGATTCGTCGTTAAGCAGACACTAAAATTCATAGAGTACAACGGATTCAATGCGAAAAATCATATGAAAATTTAATCACTACTTTAACAAGATTCCTAGCGAGCCGTCTGTATAATTAATAAACATCGTCCAAGGGCACTTGTATAAATTTTTCTTTTAAAAAATCTACAAGAATTTCTCAAGGTACGTAACTTATTGTGAGCGTTTTGCTTGTATTTTTATAAATTGGCTCGATTTTTTGAGAATATTTTACTAAAGTACTTAATGAAATTAAATGAAAAAAAGCTTTACATTACTAGTTATAGAATAATAATACATAAATTAATTCTATAAAATTCACATTACATCTTAAGTTAATTTGTTACTAAATACATATAAAAATACGTATAAATCAATAAAGTAGAAGGGGATTTTCTTTAACATTTTAAATTGATAATACGAAAACATTTGTATATAAAAAAATATGTTTATGCTAGGCGTCCACGTATCGGTATTGGACGCGTATTAGACGGATCCTAATATTTTTGTATAGAAGGTGCGTCCACAGTGACCTGTGCACGCCTAGTTTTGAGGCCCAGTTTCTATAAACGACGGGGCATCTTTGTATAAAAGATTCGAATTGTTTTTATCAACCAATCGTAACTAAGTTTAGGTGGTTACGTTAATGCCACATTTATTATAACATATATACGCCTTACGGCCATTTTCATTATTCTATCTTTCCCTTTGCTTACTAAAGTTAGACAAATCTATTCGCACTTACCTTGATTTCAATGTCCTGTCGGTGAATAGATTTTGCTATAACTTTTGTCTACCACACGTCATATAATCTGAGTAACTGACCGTAAGTAAACCGACTCTTTATATTTGTAAAGGAACTGGGCATTAACCTATATTCAATCAACCCATTTTGTCTGAAACTTTGAGCATAAAACTGTCAAAAGACGGTACTCTTACATAAGCTTGATGGGCATTATACTGTCGAAGACTGCATGAATTTTAGCACAATATTGGGTATTTTATCCACTTCAGATACCTGAGCCCCGGTACAGCTCATCAGCATTGACATATTATTAGTGAAAAAGATAGAGAGGGGTACAAGAAAAGCTCATCTTAACTTTGAAAGTCATATGCGTTGCCTCTATCAAATGCAGGTAGTATATCTATGCAGTTTTGTAAATTTTAGGGGATATAGAATAGTAAACGGAGTGGAAAGCAAGGGGAGGATATTTCACAGCATTAAAATTGATCTATTCATCATAATAATTAATTCGCATTATGTCATTCATACTGAAATGAAAATACATAAAATAAATAACATTTTTAGTAATATTGCTAATCTATTTCTACTCGCATCGTCGGGTGTACAGTTTTATATATTTAATACAGATATTTTAGATCAGCTTTATATTCCCTATTCTTTTCAAGACTGCAAAGATAAAAACCCCGTAAAAGATAGTCATCTTAAAAACTTCGATCTTCGCATCACATTATTACGAGTTTCTTGTCCTCTCCAGGCTGAATTATTTATGTCTATGATTCTTGGACTCTAGGCCGGCTGGAACCATGCATACAACGGGTTCAAAATGCCTATGAGGTTCTGTTTCAATGTACCTTCCAGGTCACATGTGTAATATATAACACCCTTTTTGAATTCCGATCAAATGGTAAATTTGAAAAACTAATGTGCCCCGCCGTTTCAGTCTAAATAGCCCGTTTATTACGTAGGTATATAGCCCGTTCACGTGAGACTTCCAGAATTAAAAGTATCCTATGTTCTTCTCCTGGTCCTAAGCTATCTACTAATTTTCTGCCGAATGGGTCCAGCAGATCTTGAGTTATAAGTGTTGTAACAGACCCGTCTTTGTAACTAACCTTATCTAGTAATATAAGTATATCACTAAACTTGGACCGTTTTATAATTATAATCCTAGTGAGATAGTAATGAATCGCTTTCCTATAACTATGTTACGGCATATAATTATATCCCTAGGGATGTAACTATATTACGGATTTATCTATCTTACTGCAACATATATATAAGATAATAAGGGAAGGGATAGGCCTTCCCTTACCTACCTGTTTTTTGTTCTCACTCATGCATTTAATACGAATCGTTAACAAGCAAGCCCTTTAAAATGATAAGTCCTAAATAATTGGACGATTATTTATCAATACTCTTTGCATAAAAATGTAAAAAATTAACAATTTCCAAAGAAATTGATATCAGTGTTTTTTATGATAACGTACCTAAGACCCAATTAACGTGTATAAATGCAAATGAAAGTATTAAAAGCGATCCTTTTAAATGTAAAAAAAGCAAAATACGTTTTGTTTTGTATCGTTTTAGAATAGAAAGGTCCTAAATTAGATACATGAAACAGATTACTGAATGGACAAACTTCGGTACGGTGGTTAGGAAATGGTAAGAAATTCAGGGTAAATGCCATTAAATCCTTTTTCCTATAATTAATAAAATTATAAATACGTAATACAGGTACGTAATATGAAATTTTGGAAACGAAAATGAAAATATCGCATAAAAACGTCAAAAAATATAATTTTTATCGCATTTGTGAAAACATCGAATATACCACCAGAGTTTTATTAATGAGTCTCAAGAACACAAAAAAAATTTTAAGCCCTACTTACGGCTTGATTTGAAAAAATATTTTTGCGTCGCATAGCCCATTAACCGAGGGAAGCTTCATAACATTATGCTACGGAAGTATGCTACAGATATTTTTGCTCACACGTAATTGATTTTACCTCACAATTGATAGCATAGTCAATCTGGTTAAGCCAATTCATGCATTGAAATAGTCCTTAACGATCGGTGCAAGTGCGCTGGGATGAAATGTCGACGCTAATTGGTCGAAATATTATACCCTTTGTCGTACAACCAATGCTTCATATGACGTAACTTTGATTCCAACCAAATGTATAAATAATACAAATTATGCATGAAAACACAAAGGAAAATCACTAATTGCGTACATTGCAATATGTTCACTAATTGTACAATGCAATTAGTAAATATTTTCTTTTTGTATTTTTTCTACGCTGATTATTTTAATTTGCTTAACTATTAAGTGTTAACTCTTTATTTGAAGAAATTATCTAGCAAAATCGTCTATTTTTATTACATCTAAGTATTTATGGTTCTTGAAAAAACGATAACACTAAATCCTTGAAAACATAGACAGAAGCGATTTTTAAAGAATATTCTATAATCTATGCTTTCCAATTATTGAGGCATGGAATTTTCTCCAACAAGCAACTCCGATCCGTCATTCCCAATTTGTGTGATTACGAACGAATCTGTGATTTTTATTGAAGCGAATCCAACCTGTGCTGCAGAATACCTATTACCGGTATCCTAATCTAATGATGGTGACTGCATCCGTAGATAAAGTTGTGAGTTGAAACCAGAGACGAGCGGCATTATGTTTAGTGGACCCAACATGTGATGCAGTCGAAAACCTGTTACCGGTATCCTAATCTAATGATGGTGATTGCAAACCGTAGGTAAGGTTGTGAGTTGAGGCCAGCGAGGAGCGGCACTGTGTTAAGTGAACCTAACCTCTGATGCAGTCGAAAACCTGTTACCGGTTACCGTAGATAATAAGGTAGTGAGTTGAGACCAGCGAGGAGCGGCACTGTGTTAAATGGACCCAACCTGTGATGCAGAATACCTATTACCGGTATCCTAATCTAATGATGGTGACTGTAAACTGTACTAAAGGTTGTGAGCTGGGACCAGCGAGGAGCGGAACTAAGTTAAGTTCACCCGATTTGTGGTGTATTTGAAAATTGGTTACCGGTATCCCAATTTAATAATGGTGATTGCAAGCTGTAGATTAGGTTGTGACCTGGGACCAGCGAGAAGCGGAACTATGTTAAGTGAACCCAAATTGTGGTGTATTCGAATAGCGGTTATCAATTTCGTAATCTAATGATGGTGACTGCAAGCCATAGATAAGGTTTTAATTTGGGATCAGAGAAGAGTGGAACTGTGTCAAGTGGACCTGGGGTAAAGTCTTAAACCAGTGACCTGATCTAATGATATAGGTATGTAGGCCAGTTTCAGCTTGGAATAATTGGAAGCAACAATATAGTAATTTTAACAATTAGTTAAAAACTAATTTCTAATTAACATCCATTTCGCCGTCTCTTTGGCTTTTTTATTAATCATTTCATGCATTATTATATCTATTATGTAATTAAAACTATTCAAAATATCACCATCAGCATAACCTAACAAAATAGGTCGTAACGATTTCAAATTTGTTTTGACATAGATCGATTTGATAGTAATCTCCGTACAACCCAGAATTATAAGATAAATATAATCTCATACGGTAGCCGCAATCATAGATAATGTATCGGCTACAATGATGCTTGAGTTATCGTAGGTCTGATGAGTATCAAGGCATTAAATAATATGTGAGTCACCGTATATTTGAAAACTATATATATTACAAAACTGTTATTATTTGTGTGGAGGATGGTATTATTCCTCCAACGAAAAGGGGGGATCCTCGACCAGTCCGAACCACAGGACTGGCCGGCCGTTGGGCCTCGAGGATCGAAGTTTGGAAGTTGTATATGTACTTAGCGGCGAAAACATTTCAACATCGCGATTTATGACGTCACGTGACGCCACATTTGGATAAACAACTTAATTAAAAACTAAACGTGTATTTAGCCCAAACTTCGGATTCGCTCTCCGCCTCGCCACCCGCTTTCGCCAAGGCCTAACACGTAGAATGACTGTAGCAGACTGTAACTGTATCAATTTGCGCGTAATTTGTTTCAAATCCCCCAGACCGGGCAAATCGAAACATTTAGCAGTATGTGCAGGGTTCAACCTACTAATACTATAAATACGAAAGTTTGTGAGAATATATGTTTGTTACTCTTTCACGCAAAAACTACAGAACCGGTTGTGCTGAAACTTAGTATACATATAGCTCAGGGATTAGAATAACAAATAAGCTAATTTTAATCCCGGTGTTGCCATGGGAACAGAAGTTACGCGGGTGAAACCGCGGGACGCGGTTAGTATTTAATAATTATGCTTGTAATTATGAGGATACAGAAGGACTTCATTATACCGTAATTTATGTTATGCCACCGGTTCGCTCTTCGCTTCGCTGTTCGTTGTGGACTTTGCTCATGATCTATTAGTGGACTGTATGAATTTCCCTGAAATTTGTAATGCACTTTGAAGCCAATAGTATCAATTTGCGCGTAATTTGCTTGCAATCACCACTGACCGACCGATTTCAAGCATTTAGCAGTAAATTGTGAACAGTAATGTGAATACATTAATCTACGGACCGGACATACAAGAGTGAGTGCTGTTCAATGCTCTTAGAGCAAATTTGTCCGTTTTCGACTCGATTGACGCGGTATATGTCCCAATATTGACAGCGTATAAGCGTAATTTCTATCTGCATGCATAGAACATTATTATATTAATGTATTCGACAAGAATATATTTAAAAAAGTAAAAAAATGAATACCTATGTATATTTTGAATTTGTACATTACGCCATCTAGTACCAAACAAAGAAAAGCTTGTAGAATCCATTCTATTTCATTATCAGTCGCCTAGTCTGGAGACAAGACGACTGATAATAGGTTTTTGAAATGAAATGATTGAATGAAATGAAATTAAATAGAATGAATGAAGTTTTTTTTGTATACATACTATAGATAATTAACACCCAGACAGTAGTAAATTACAATATTCATTACTACTAAACAAACAAACAAACAAAGTTTTCCTTTATAATATTAGTAAAGATTAGAAAATTAGAAAAACATGTATATTGCATATCCATAATACAAACTTTGCTAAGTTTGCGATAAATTGAGTAAATATCGAAGAATATTTATATCCAACGGAAAGCAATCGCGCACGAATGTCATACCGTACAAGCTGGTGATGTTATTAACTTGTGCACTATAATATTACCAAGCAAAGGCCAAGAAGGGTAAATTCGTATTACCCATAATATGAAAACGGAAAATGAAAAGTCAACATCAGGTTCGCGGAGTCATGAATTGATAGTTGAATATAATATTGTATGTGTATATGGAACTTTATATTTATATATTAGACTAGCCGATACGAGACGCTTCGTTCCCGTTGCATAATGTTATATATAGCCTATAAAATATAGCCTATATTACTCGTGATAAATGTAGCTTCCGAACGGTGAAAGAATTTGGAAAATCGGTCCAGAAGTTTTTGACCATTACAACGAAACAAACAATTAAATAAACAAACAAATAAAGTGTTCCTCTTTATAATATTAGTGTAGCTTATATGTTATTAGATTGTATTTAAATAATAATAGTAATAATATTATCCTAGTTTTAATAAAACCAATCACTATTTCGTATACAAAAAAAATGATAAACGAAGACCAATACTTGTGGTAAGAAAAGGGCGGAAAAATGGACTAGAAAAGGAAAGAGGAGGTTTTGCTAGGCGTTCACAACGCATTGGATCGTAATTATATTAGAATAGAAAGTCACAAGTGCGTCTACTGATAGGTCTAGAACTACTGATAGGTATAGATAGCATTAGCTATACATATAATTAATCCGATGTGTATGTCCCCAAACTGTGGACGGTTAGTTTTAAACGTAATAAAACCTCCCACATTGCATATAACGTTACAGATAAAATACAACGAATTACACTGCTATTTTAAATGCTAAAATTTCACAATTTTTATATATGTCAGTAACAATGTACAAACAACATTGCTGACCTAACAAACGTTCATACAAAGTTCCAAAAACACTGCTTCACAAATTCATAAAAAGTATTCACACATTACAATTTTATTTTCCACTTAAAAGTGTATCATTAAATACAATAACAAAATGAACTAAATCTCGTTCGCAAATCAAGAAAAACTCCATAAGTACGTTATGAGCTCGCCTCGGGTTTTCAGCACCATTTTAATTATCTTGGGATTTAAAACTCGTAATATCCAGAGAATTTCCCGAAAGGTTGACAATTTAAATGTTACTCTTAAGACGTTTTAATTAAGCGGTTTGGGACGATCGTTACGGTCTACGGTAATTTTTGTTTATCTTAAAAAAGTTCAAATATGAAAAAAAAAGTTCCTCCTAACCGAATTTCGGTCACGGCGGCCAATCTCTGCAGAGATCAGCCAACTACGCGGGAGATATTATAGTGCACAAGTGTGTGCGCAAACACAGGTGCACTCTCTCTTCCTTTACTCTCACAACCCGATGGGACGGTAGACCAACACGACCGGAGAGAAATCAGGCGCATCAATGCAAGGCATCAATGGTTTTTGAAAGAGAGAGTGTTCATGTTTCGCATTATAAGAAATAACCTTTGTTTTGTGTAAGAAAACATTTAAAATGCAATATATTACAATGCATATCGACGGTACTCTTTTAAATTGTACACAAACAAATTTTTCGTCACCCTTGAACTTGTACAACAAAAATCGACATTTATCGAAGGAGTTCTGGGACGCTGCCTATGTGACAATTTCGTGCAACGACTGTATGTATTCTTTCGTTGCATAACCTATAGCCTTCTTGAATGATCTATCTAACATAATCCGATTTAGTAGTGCGTTCAAACAAATAGACAAATTATTCAACCTAATATCATTTGTTTAGATTTATTGCTTTAATTTTTCGATATTCCAAAATTAGTAGCAACCTCTTCGCACTAAAACCTATAAAATAACTATTTGCTTTTTGAAATTTAATCGAAGTAGCTGCAAAATCTCGTTTAATTGTAAACAGGTAAAATGATCGACTTGAAATATTTCAAAAGTAAAAGTAATTTCATACCTTTAGTTTTAAGAAATCGGTTCTATATTTAGCAAAAACTTACTAAAAGGTTTTTAATAACAATTTCCAATACACAACGAGTTCAAATCGTACAAGTGTTGATATAATTAGTTCACGAACTCAACGGTGGCTCAGCAAATTGAATTTGTCAGTGTTACTCAACTTGCTTGACTGGAGTGCATCCTCATTGTGGAGTTTGTATGAACATTGAGTATAATATAATGAAGAATGTTAACAAATTTTGATTTTTAGCTTTTCATATTGTTTTTTTTAACTAAAAAATACTGTTGAAAAAATTATTTTGTTACGTCAATTAGTTTTTGATTTATAAGCAAAACAAATCGTAACCGCCCGACGCGGCGATTGTGGCGGTGTGACGTCATAAAACAGACAGCGCATGCGCTCGCTATAGCGCTTCCCACACGTATTATAGTTGCTGCGAAGTAGCGCGGCCCGCGCGGCGTCTGTTTTGTGACGTCACAAGCGTTCACGTGACTATAGCGGAACTCGAAAGTTTAAAAGCTTATAAAATTAAAACTACTTGGTATTTTTGACTGCAACAAAAAATTGTGTATTTGTATAGGTACAAACTATACCGTAACAAACTT
>LQNK01000764.1:155092-180328 GCA_001586405.1 Phoebis sennae
GGAGTGCATCCTCATTGTGGAGTTTGTATGAACATTGAGTATAATATAATTATACATAGAGCAGGGCTGGTGAACGTGGACATAGAAGGGATAGGAAATAGTTTTGACTTTCTGATTATTAGGAAAATAATTGTATGCAATCTTCTTCACCTTCGCTCATTTTGAAATAGGTTTTGGTACCTATTTTACGATACATATTGATATTTGACAAAAGGCCTAAACCGGTAAAATAAGGTTTATGAATGTGAATCCTTTAAACATGATACCGCTTTTTAATAATATTAAAAGAAAACAGCAAAGTAATAGAAGACTAGCTAATCCGCGCGGTTTTGCTCCCGTAGCATAATATTATATATATAGCTTATAAAATATAGCCTTTGTTACTCGTCGATAATGTAGCTTTCGAATTGTTAAAGATTTAAAATAGGTCCAGTAGTTTTTGAGCCTTTTTAGTACAACCAAACAAACAAAGTTTTCCTCTTTATAATATTAGTGTAGATATCGTATAGTAACGGTTGCCTTTATTTTCGGTATATTCGGTCCCTACCCGAAAGTCCACTTAAAAAAAATCACGGTGTAAATATAGATATAATATCCATCAATTTATTATGTTATACGGTACTTTAACAATGCATTGTTCACACAGTTATTACGGATTTTCATAACTACAGCCTGTCTCAATAATTGGCTAACCTTGGTCAGTAGAAATAGTTGTATTATTACTAAGGAGATTTCCTGTTATGCGCTTAATTGACATTTTCTCGTAGTAATATAGCATGCATTTTCTCATTCTTCTCTCTGTACTTAGTTTACTTTGTGGACGAGATCTTAATTGATATAATAGCTCCTCTGACCGATTTCGACCATGGCCAATCTCAACAGAGACTAGCCAGCTGCGCATAAGATATTATAGAACTGTACGCGCGAACACAGGTGCACTTTTATTCCTTTACTCTCATAACCCGATGGGACGGCAGATCGACACGACCGGAGAGATCAGGCGCAGGACTGACAGCTTTACGTGCTCTAATATTTATTATAAATCTGAAAATTGATTTGAAAGAAATATCTTTGTGTTGGATAGACCATGAATCAAGCATGGCTTATTAAATCAAGCATGGTTATATAATCTTTCCATAGTTTTTAATAACTGTTTGGTTTGGTTTCGCTCCCTCAAAAAAAGACAATCAAAATTTTTCAGCTTTATATTCATAGTATAGATTTAAAACACTATAACCAAAACAACTGAGTAAATTAAAAAGTCGTAACTCGTAAAAACATCATTGTATGAGCATCGATTAATATACTATCCAATATAAAAGGCAGTGCACGGAGTGTATCAAATATATCAACTGACCGGTCGCCCGGAATCGCCGACTCGACCGAATCGACAACCACTGAGTAATAGGAAGGAAGATTTATTCGTTTCGCTGCTTTATCGAATAAATCCCAATAATATTATTATAAATGCGAACGTTTGTGAGGATGCTCTTTCACGCAAAAATTACTGAACCTATTATGATGAAACCTATATGTATACCAAGTTTCGGGTAAGGGTTCAGAATAACATTTAGGCTACCTACTATTAATCCTGGAGTTGTCTTGGGATCAGAAGTAACGCGGGTGAAACCGCAGGGCGTTGCTAGTAGAGTATATATTAATAGCTTCTGTTTACGGCTCCGCTTGCGTTAAATTAGGATGAAAAGTATCCTATCACTTAATCTAGCCATTAGCTTATATGTATTGTTCAGTAGTTGCGGTGAGATCGACGCACAAACATCCAAATATCTAAGCATCCAAACAGATTAAAAGTTATTAACTTTTATTTAAATTCTCATGCACATGAATCTCTTAAAGACTTTATTTTCAGTGAAGAATAATAAATAAGAATAAAGGACATAAATATGTAAATTTTTTAATGATTAGAAGACAAAATTTATAAAAAAACGATTCACCGTCTAGACTGCAAATAATTAAGAATTAAATACATAATAGGAGGTGAACAAAAATCCTATATGTCCAGTTTAAATTCTCCATTTTAACAAATTCTAACCTATATTGGCCTATACATGCTCGTAACAAAACCTCTTGAATTGCATTATGAAATAGGGTTCAATTTCCCCTAAACCTCTACCCAAACTCCTACCTGTCCGGTCCTACCCTTTGAAAGTATTGTCTGATCATCTGAATAGATTTTCCCGTATATTTCTATAGCCCCTGTATTGGCCATCGCTGAATATTATTCAGAATTCTCTATTCCTTTATTAATATTCAGTTTGAATTTGTATGAAAACATCGTCACATAAACGTTCAAATTAATTTATGTAATATTTCAATTAAATTGCATCTAACGTAAGGTTCTATACGACGAATTATTCAGATACAATTTCGTGAACATTCAAGCTATTAAAGAACTGAAACTTAACGAAAATTAAAATTATACGTAATTAAGAAATGATTTCTTAAAATACTATTAACTACAACAATTTGTACTGGCAACTGTTGAAATTTCTTTTCGAAGACTGCATTGTAATTGTTATTTCACGTTAAACTAAATGCAAGTAACTTGAAGTTATTATATTATACTCATGTTACTCAGCTGCCAGATGTCGCAATATTACTTGTATCACGGAAATACTCGTGTCATGTTAGCAGTAAAGCTATAATAAGTATCTATACTAGTGATATTATAAAGCTGAAAGCAAATGATTTTGAATTTACTGGTTTTGAAAAATTCGTTCTGATTGTGACAGTTTCACGCAGATGAGAAAATTATAATACAGAATAATAATAATTTATTATTCTCAGGGATATAATGGCAAGCTTGCCAATGTTGACACAGCATTTGGGCAAGTCAACTGTAACACAATACATTATGGCCAGAAGTTCTGAAACTGTGTGTCGCATGAAGTATAGAGGGGCGTCGCGAGGACTTCATTGCTTCCTCTCCCCTTCTTCCTATCCTATTTGAAACTAGAACTCTATCGTTTACACTAGGGAGTCCAATCATATAACTACACTCGTAAGTGCGTTGCGGATTGGGAACCCCTTCATTTAGCACTAAGAGAAAAGGTGTGAAGTAGATATAATTTGTGACAAGCGATTGATACAATCTCCTTCCAGATCATAACCTAAACTTGAGTGTTAATTATTATTTTTAACAAAGACAACATTATTTGTTATTTAGTTTATGACCACATTAAACCTTATTTTGTTTTAGTTATCTATAATTACGCTCAACGTGGGTGAAACCAGCCGGCATGCTTGACATCAGATTTATTTCATAATTTATTACAGAGGCTTTTATTTGCGTCTGACATAAAAATGTTCATGAAATATACTGTACAATACTTAGTATTTTCTTTTGTTTGTTTTAACGAGTACTTTCTATATTAAATAAAATACTTTTTTAAACGCGGTTTAGTATACATTATTATTAACCTGACGTCTCGAACACTTTACAGCGAGCGTGGTGACGGGTGACTGAGATGACAGTTGTCTTCATAAGCGTTTCAAAAATTGTGCGTCTACCTCCATTTATTTCCACGAAGGTATTTGGAAAATTGGCTCGGATTTTTGCAATATTGACTTACAGCGAGTGTCCATGATTGCTGTGTAATGCTCGAAACGTCGGGTTAATAATAATGTAAAATAATGTGTAAGAAACCGCGTTTTAAATCCTTTGATAAGTATTTTATTTAATATACAATACTTATATATAAGCTTATTATAATAGAATCCATTGCGAAGTCAGTTACAACTGGTGGTCACTAATTAGCAATTACTGTATCTAATTACCAATAAATGTGGTTAATTACTGATCGAACCTTTAATTCTTCAATGCTTGTTAGTGTAATTCCGATTGTTACCTAAATATCAGTGGAATTATATTAGAAATGTATTAAATATATTATAAAATAATAAGATATAAATGTCACAAATGCATACATCAACACATATGCAATAAAGAAATTAAAAAGTAAATTTAACTATTTTAGTTTAACCTACATCACCTATATATCAATGGAATTTGGTCCTTGTCTGATTGGTAGGAATAATAGAGATAGCACCATGACTGACATGAAAAGATTTCTTCAACTAAATTCTAAATAATTCATAAATAGAATCAGGTAATGAAAGGCTAAAAAAGTACTGAACCGAATTTAAAAATTCTTTCATTCGATTGCTACTTTATTCGCGAGTAACATACGCTTTATTTTTCTGGGTATATATTTATATAACATTATGCTACAGGAGCGAAGCCACACGGGTCAGCTAGTTATACATATATTGCGGAAATAGGAGCTGTATAAATTCAATTTTAATAATGGAACGAATGAACATATCATGTCAAAAGATCAACGGATGAATATACATTATAATCATCGTTAGTAACAAAGAGTACTTACTGAACGCCTCTGTATTCAAATCCACAAATATCAACGTATCGAACGTTAGTTAGTAAAGTTACAAATACATATCTCCTCAGTATGACCAAATAAACAATCCCCAGTCAATTCTACGAACTTGTCCAGCAATGTACTTGACACAGCAGAACAATATCGGAAGCGGTTTGAACGTAACCATAATGAAAGTTGTTTCGCCAAGACCTCGTGATCGGTGAAACAAATTCGAACAAAACAAACAAAAACTATTTCGAGACGAAACTCGCAAACAATTATTTCGATACTCACCGTAGTAACGAAAAGATTACGTATTTTTATATATTAGTTTATAATCACTAGAAACTGCGGCCAAAAAAATGAGACTTGTGATACGACCTACATTTGAATTAGGACAAAGTTAAACTCAAACTTTATTTTCTAAGAATGATATTAATATTTTATTTAAATTTATACTGTATCGTATTCAATGTATTAGTGTGTTTGTTTGGTAAACTATTACGAGATTTGTAACCTCTATTATTGTCGATGGCACACGCTTAACACTGAAAAATTTCGTATTAATGAAAAAAAAAATAATGAAATATGAAATAAGAATAAATTAATAAGCAGAAAAATAAATATGGTTTAGCGTAAATGCTTCAAAAAGAATTAATGTATTTTCTAGAGAGAAACAATGTTAAAAATAAAACTAATCTCAGTGTCCAGGAAAAATACAATTATAAATGCGGCTCAAACTGAGATACAGTTTGCCCTCACTAATTCCACTGGTTTTTTCTTTGTTTAGTCTATGGTAGAAAGATAGGGAACGCGGTATGATATTGTACGTATTTCCAACTCGCTATTAAAAATTATCTATAATATATCTCCATATTTTACTCTTGTTTCCTCTGAAACATTTATGTTTTTGTATTTATATTTGTGTTGAAAATTACTGGGCCGATTTCAAAAATCATTTCACTATTAGTTAGCTGTATCTTCACTAGGCATACTACATATATATCCTTCATGATGTTACGGAAGTAAAGCCGCGTAGAACAACTAGTATTTAAATAATTATCATCAGTGCGTTAATTAAAAATATATATCCGTTAAGACCTTTATAAATAAAATCCACACACATTCGAATTTTATAATAACGGATAATTCTCTGAAATTAAAACATGCATTTTTCATTAAACTGATGTAACAATGTCGCACGTTATCACGCTTTATCTTAATCTTGCGGTACAACGAATTCAGATAAGCGCTATCTTTTGTCTAAACTTTTTGGACTACCGTTATATGCGGGTATCTATGCTGTATTTTGTTAACACATTTTCAGTAACGGTTTAATTTTATTGAATTTATAGTTGGACAGAACAACTTTTTTCGATTTGGCTGTATGACCTTGAGCCATTGCCTATTTGATATTTTTTGTCTGTGACATATTTTAATATTAGGCGGCAAAAATTGTTAAAAAAGTAATGAAAATAGTGTTGATGTTTTTATTTTGTTGCAATTGGTTTTTATTAATGGATATAAATTAAACATATTGTAGTATTGATTCATATGATACATTAATTATGAAGAAAAAATGCAACTTATAAGGGTATGTTCGTAGGATCTGCAAGTATATTATTATAGTATATCTCAGTCTCCCGTGACCACGCTCGCTGTAAAGTGCTCGAAACGCCGGGTTAAATAATAATGTATAATAAACCGCGTTTAAAATCCTTTAAAAAGTATTTTATTTAAAAAAGTATATTATTGTTAAACTCTCAATATATATTTACAAACAGTATCGTAGCGTTATTGTATGAGAGCTCTTTAAAAGAATAATAATGAACGTTTTGTCTAGACATCCATCTAATAGAAATTTAAATTACAGCCTATGGGAATGTCAATACCTCTTATATTTCATGAAGCAGAAGACATTAAAATAATTCTGGTATATCTCATTGGCGAGATATTTGAAATTCAAATGTTGTTTATCCACATTAATATGGAAGTGGGTTAGTTTTTTAGAAGATTCTATAAGGTATTAAATTTCAATATAAGTAATTATTTTGTATAGTACGTACGTATATATAAAAGTATTGTAATATATGTGTGTATATAATAAATAGTATGTGGTATAATATGTAGTATCTCTATTTTTACTTATTTACTTTACGACGTTTCTGGATTAACTGGTAACTAAGAATTTTCGATCTATCTACGTAAATCAGTGCGTGACCTTAACATATAAACATACAAACACACAAACTCAAAATCGCCCAGTCAAATCGTCTCGAGGACCTCGCTTTGCTCGTAAAAAAGTATATTACATAACAGATATTACATTATTTAACAGATTAAATAGATAGTACTGTAATATTAGGTCGAGCACTTATTCTATAGATGTACGGTCATTACAAGTTTAATTTGTTTTAGTATCGATTTAGTGTAAATGGCATCATCTATACTGAATCGATACTAAAACATTAAACTTCTAATATAATAGCTGCTTTTATTTTTTAAATACAACTTTTATAGCGTTATATCGATTATTATTATTATTATCTAGTATCGAGCAGTCTAGTTAAATTCAATCGATATTTTTAAAAATACGCATTTTTTCCAATCGGTATTCCGTTCATAACCACAATGCAATAAAATATTTTATGTTTTCATTGGAATTCGTTAAACATTTTTAAGTACTTTCTAGAAGAAACAAATATAGAATTTGTTTCTTCTAGAAATTCTACCCTAACCTCGCAGTAATCGAACAAGGGTTAATTACGCTAGTTTCACCGTTTCAAATTATACGGTAGCGATCGGGTTAAACGCTTGAAGCGTGAATAAACTTGAGACTATTCTTGGATTTGCCTTACAATTGATCCGCCAGGGTCAAGGTTCTTTTTTGTTGTGAATTCACAATTTGTTGATGACACTGTAAATCACACTTCAAATATTATTACGAATGTTCTAGAAAAAACATTCTTCTAATATTATATATGAGAATAATAATAATAAAAATAAAAGAAAAATAAAAATAAATGAAAAACAAAGTTTGAATGTTTAAATATCACGCCGCAACTGCCGCACGGGTTTTGATAATATTTCGTTAAAAGAACAGAATCCAATTAATAGGATATTTTATTCGATAACCCAATTGGCTCAGTAGATATGGTTATAATCTATTGTGATATAATTTCTTTTAATAGGTCCCATACTAAGCAATAAGCCACATATCTAAAATCCTACCACTAAAACATCATTTACTCCGTCCCCAAGCAACAAGGGAACTAAAAGGGAACTAAACCCCACTGCACTAAATGCAGTGACCGTCTCGGATAAGATTACGGTGCACTTTGCCTTTTAACACCCCGGGAATAAATTATGCTAATGTACTTAGACCACTTTAAAGTAGGTTTATTCTGTTAACATGTCTCGAAATATTATTGAGTTGGGGTGGCTAGAAGTGTATATGTAAGTAAAATTAATAATTGTCCGTCGATATTTGGAGTATCGTTGATCCGATCGTGATAAAATTTTGTAGGTGAGTAGTTTAGACAAAAGAAAATCTTAAGTTCGAAGATGAGCAAATCGGTAGGGGATTACCCGAGTGTGGATCAATTGAAAGGTCTTGATTTATACATAAGAAGGCGAGGTCTAGCTCAGATCGAGCCAGTAGTATAAATGGTTATTACAAAAGGCGTTGTTCTAATTGCTTTTTAATAAATTTGTTCATATAAATTCCGAGTTTTGAACTAAAAACGTAACGTACGTGATACTAATAGTTGTAGATACATAGCCACTGCCGTTGACAACCTTTGCATTGGTTGTATATATAAAGCCCTTAAAACGTGAAAAAAGTTTCAGATTAATCTTAACTTTCGTATGTTTGTGGAAATCTCGAAAAGTTTCCGACGTTTCGAATGAACCTGAAGAATGATGTTCTTCCGGAGTTTTTATGTACGCGAGTGATTTACATTATTTTGAGTTGACTTTTAATTCAGTTGATCCTTGTGTTACAATAGTAACTGCTTTTAGAATCTATGCTATAATGAGGTCACCTAACGGCCATTATCAATATTCTATCTATCCCTTGTTTTGCTTTCTAAAGTCAGGCAAATCTATTTGCACTTACTTTGATTTCAATATCCTAACGACAGATACATTTGCTATGACTTTTGTCTATCTATTGTCATATAATTTGACGAAACAATCTATCCATAATCTTTGTTACATTATTGAAAACGGCCGTAATTGAAGGTGAATACTGAACTTGTGAACTTATTTTGTCAATATATTATTTTTTTTAAATGTAATTTATTTTATTTTTATGGTTAATAAAAAGGAACAATAAATATAACAACAAAGAAAAAAAAGAAAAGTAAAAAAGACGGACCTATAATTTGAAAAGAACGGTTTCTTGCTCAAGAAAAACATACATTGATATTTAATAGAGACCCTGATTCTAGTTTGTGACTCTGTGATTATAAATAGACAGTACACACTATCCACAATAATTCTCTCTATTCTCTTAGTCGAGAGTGCTCGGGGTACTGTAAATTAAACCAATTTGCTCATGGTCTTAACCCCGATCTTTCTAACAATTCTTGAGTAATTCTTTATTCCAAGAAACATACATGTGAAATGAACACCTCAGAATTTGCGGAAAGCAACGTGCTTGTTAATTGTATTCTAGTTAACACTAATGGGTCCTAACTTTCGATATAAGCAAAACATGACTTTGACGTTGGCAGGATCCAGAGAATTCCCTTGTCGCCTAATTGCTATCGTATATACCGAATATGGGAATTATTAACTCATTAAATCTCATAGTATGTTCAATGTCCAGGAATAATTATTTATTACTCTCGGAGCTACAAAATATAAGTAGATATATACAGGGTGGTATTTTATAATGCCACCTGGAGTAGAAGTACTCTTAATGCTGTAGATGGAAAATTTGACTCAATGAAAACATTCCTTTTTATTTGTATTCTGTATTCAAATATCTTTAATGATGATGATTCGATGATTTCCTGGCCGTAATCGGCTACAGTGACTGTTTGACAGACTATAAGCTATTTTTTTTTCTTTAAAAAAATCGATGCTCTTTTTCGTAAACGCTAACTATATTTACTATTTCCATAAAATTAGAGGTTTATTGCCCCCCATTTTCCTTTGCACCTACCATAGTTACCGTTAGGAACCTATTTAGTGGTGTCTTCATTTCCCATAACACAGAGACTTCTCAGTTTGGCAAATGCCTCCCTGCACAATGTACTTTTTAACAACTCATATTTGTATATACTAAATGCGAATGTAATATAGGTGTTCACTTTGTATCTGACTTCTCGTTTGTATCGTATTTTTCAGGCAAAAAACAGTGCATACCCAGTTATTTAATGGTACGAAAATCGACTCTATCGACATTTTTTTGTCAAAGTACTGTGCCAACTTCATTAAAAAAAAACATTGTCATAGCTTTACTAGATTAAATTCGGTAGAATCAAATACTAACAAAAACCATTTATTTAAAATTCAATAATTTTCTATGAAAATCAAACAACAAACCAAGGATCTCTTGTCACATGTCGACGAACTTTTGCGACGTGTTAATTTCCTTACTGTGGATATTATGGAACAAGTAATATCCTATTTTGTGATAACTTTTTGTTATCATTATTAAAGAAGTCAATAATATTATTTATATAAGTTTTGAATATGTTATACTCCAATTTATTTCATATATATTGTAATTAATGCTTTATGTAATATCGCAGTGTGTTATTTCATTGTTACTTATAATATTTATTGACATTATTTCAGCTGTACAGATTCATAATATTATCATTAATAAAACGGCCTAAAATGTTCAGCTGCAACATAATGACATAATACATAATTATGATATAAAACATCTACATTACGGACAAAGATAAGTTTTCATCTATTATAGACTTTCTGACTCATTTAATGTGATCTATAATTACTAGAAGAATGTAATTACAGAGGAAAAAATATTACAAGCACAAAATGTTCTCCGTTTATTGCCTTTGAACTAACATAATACATTATTGCCTTTAACTATGACAAATTAAAATATGAATGCTGAAAATAATCTCCACATATTATGTTCCTCCGAACACATGACAGTCACGGCGTTTACAATACAATAACGATTGTAATCTTTACCCATTCGCATTGTAACCTTAGAAAATAGGTTATAAACCACACAGATAAACGTTATGTCCCACCTTATGCTTAAGAGTGCGAGGACAAATATGCTTTAGGATGAGTAGATGGTGACCTTCACGTGTTCCACAAATCATACAATGTGATATTTAGGCTTAACAAACTGTTATAGGGCACTCACGCGGCGCACTGGGTTTTGAAAATCGAATATGGAATAACTAACGTTTACACTAAAGTGGTTCGGTTATGTTCGGGCGGCGTTCGAGGTTCGTCGCCGGGAGGTTCGCGCGAGTCCACCCTGCGAGAGCGAGAGCGCGAGACTGGTGCGCTGCCGAGGCTCGCGAGGTGATAACTCCTGATAAGCGCCGCGTCATCAGCTATGTAATGGTGACCGCTAAAATCGTACTCGTTTCAATTTTGTTTTATTCCACATAGATAGCTTAGATACACTACTTCTATACTTTTTTTAACCTAATTATTTTTTACGTTGTCAAGGACAATTATGTACAACTTATAAAATAAAAAAACTTTTGTTGAAATAAACGTCTCGTAATTATATTCGAAACATAATCGTATAGTCGCAATGTAACCATCTGTGTCAATATATTTACATATAATAAAACAGTAACTGAACTGTAATGCATTGAAAATTTTTCAAAAAGTAATTGGTATACATTATGCAATATTTTTATCTGTTACCTGACGTAAATAAATAAATTTAAAAAAAAAAGTTCTGTAGACACCAAAACCTTGGTTAGAATTTTTTTCTGTATTTCAGTTTATCTGTTTTGTATGAGAGTCAATACGGTAAAAACCACTGGGCAGATTATGATAAAATTATAAACGCTAAAAGACCTATATGTCCATTTTAAAGGCTAGGTCTAGGCTAAGTCTTTAAAAATAAAATCTACGTGATATATGCTACTAAAGTCTTAAATATGTCATACCGCGCGACAATTGGGTTAAGTTGCGGACATGCCTTTAAACGTTAAAAATACACTCAATAAATCCTCAAAAATCTCCCAAAAATAACTGGTAAGCTAATTATTTTTAAATAAATTTGTAGACCACGTGCGCGAAGCCGCGGGTAGAAAGCTAGTCATAAAAATAAAGATACTTAACACTATGCGGCTTACAAATATGTATAAGAATAATTTTTCAGACTTAAATATAAAACACTCATAAGATTTCCCCATACAATAGATAACAGAGCAACTGTATGATAGAATTTGTAGGCTTAATCAAATTAAAATAGAATGCATTTCATGGTTTCCTCCATAGATAATCTCTATTAATTAAGACAAGTGCAGTCGTTACATCACACTTTCATAAAGTATGTTTAGTGGCTAACAGCTATATACATTCATATAAGTAATTCAGTCATACTTTCACAGAAATTAATATTTACTTACCTGTAATTTCATATTCATCTAATCTAACGAGTATCTTTTAATATCTAAATATCTACAATAATATTATAAGGAAGAAATCTTTGTTTTTTTGGTTGTAAATTTGTAATGAATAGGCTCAAAATCTACTGGATCAATTTTAAAAATACTTCACCATTCGAAAGTTACACTATCCACGAGCCTATGTTAGGCTATATATATATAACATTATGCTACGCGAGCGAAGACGGGCGGATCAGCTAGTCAACGATAAAATAACCAAATTTACCTCAACATCACTAGAAAATATTTTACTCCTAAACAGCGTCATTTTAGTCGTCATCGTGGTGACACAGTGACGTAACTGACACTTGGCACCTATGTAAGTGGTTTAAAGCAGCCCTAACATTGTCAACAGTAGTCTACTATTATAAAGAGGAAAGATTTGTTTGTTTGTATTCAATAGGGTCCGAAACTACAGGATTGATTTGGATGAAATTTTGAGAGATTCTTTGAAATCCCAGGATAGATATAGGTTAGTTTTTATCACAAAAATCCTTCGGGTACGAGATATATACGCCGGTGAAACCGCGTAGCTCAGATAGTGTACAATATAGTGCTCAAATACCACATAAAAACTTTATTATTTCTTCATAGACAAAAGATTTCGAGGCATATTTATGTATTATTTTTAATTTTACAGGAATCTTTATTTTATTCAAATAAGTTTTATACAATATTTATTGTTCATCGTTACAAAAAAAATTACATGTTGACATAATAAAGTAATAGTAAAGTATGATTATTTTCACTATGTAAATGTACATTGTAAAACACTCATGTTCCATTATATCAGTGTGTATGCCCTTTAACATAACCATTAAGTCAGTGACATACGTTTGTGGTATAGATTCAAATTATAAGATAAACAATACAATACCCAAACTATAAAGAAATCCTTCAATACCGTTCTTGTATTTTTCTTCGTAATTTTTTAACGTATACCACGGTTATATGTATGTTACATATTTATAAATAATTTTAATTACATTTTTTCAGACACTGACTATAGCCCGCGACTTTGTGCATGTATTTATTTAGTTATAACTCTTATAGTACGATTTTTTTATAAATATATATAGGCACACTTTATACATTAACACAAAATACAGTTTAAATTGTTCGTAGTAATGGCCGGTCTTATTCCTAAAAATCAATCTTTTCCGGGTAAATGAAGGTGAGAAGAATACGCAAAGGCGCAACACAAACTCGAAAATAAACATAGAAAAAGAAAAAAATAAAAATAACATAAACTAAAAATTTATGTATGTAGACCGGACTGCAAAATCCCTATGTGTTAATTCTGATTATTGATGTACCTTATTGAATAACCAGTGTCCAAAAATACAAAGTTACACTTCATTCAATCTTTTCTAGCCACAAGCATAAAAATTACATACAAAATTTCGCACATATTAATTAAATTGAAGTTTTCAAGCCTCACGTACACGAACTAAGGCTTATCTTTAAGAGCACTCCCCTGTCGCTGTCACATCCATGCACCTTCAAGCGATAGACTAACTTTGTACATCTCAAAATTTGAGTCAAACTTTAATATATGAAAGGTAGCAGAACCGCGTACGAAGCCTTTCATGCGTTGATACCCAGATGCGAGCGTTATATTATGTCAGTAAAATTTCATATACAGAATATAAATCACGTGGAGAGATTTTATTATGGTGCACATGTATATGGATAAAGATGCACTCTGCATTCCTTTTTCTCTTATAACCCGACGGGCCGGCATGTCTCAATGATTGGTGAGAGATCAGGCTCAGGGCCGACGGCATTATCTGCTATTTATTTATTTATATTGAATTCAGATACTCCAGGTATCCATAAAGAATTAAGAATACACAATTTTTTAAGCCCTTAATGCTATTCTAACCTATATAATTTTTAGTTACTATATTAGAAAAAAATTGTGTATTCTTAATTCAGTGTATGTATCAGTATTAAATATAGATAAATAAATTTTCTGCTTTACAAGGCACGGAGGTACCAACTGCCAACACAGTAACGACTGCTGTTGAGATATATTTGTAATAAAAATCTGAATATCATTTTATGCACGACCCGGGATTCAAACGCGAGACTCGTTGTTCCTTAGTGCAACAAGTAAATGATAAACGAAAGGTTTTTAAATGTGATTAACGAATACGAATTGTGCCAGTATTAGAGTTACCGGTGGAAGGTAACGTACAATTAGATCCAATATCACATGATTAAATTTAATTGAATTGTCAGCTATAAACCTCATAAAAAACATATCTTATAATTAACATACATCGACATAATAAATACAAAATAATTAAAATAAATTGAAATATGCAAACATAGAAAATACACTTTATTCATAGTCAAATTTTGTTGATTAAACAGTGGGCTGTTAAGTTTCCAATACAATATAATATTATAGTGCCATCCACGACTACGCGCCCCACCAAATTTTGAATTTGGAAATGATTTACTATGATCGCAATACTTTGTCCTGATTAGTCTATTTATTTTAGTGTGCGTATACACACATGGGTAATGAGTGCGAACCTAAAGAACCTCACACAAGCTTGCATGCATATACTGTCAACGATTGAGAAAAATAGTAGGGCGCGTCTTCGTGGACGAATTTATCTATAGCAGGCAGTTTCCTCTCCTACAAATCCTACAAAATAAAGAGGCATGACTCTTGTGCATAATTACAATAATAGAGACGTCTCTTTCATCCCAACACCTAAATATCGTTCCTTACCGTTTCCAAAGCGGTTATTAAGACCGGTATAGTCTCCTGGTATATACCCCGAATTACGTAGTACACATAGATAAAAGATTAAAAAGGATCCATGGAAGAATACCTCATCCATGCGCGGGTAGCCTTAATATTTTAATCTGCGGATTAGTTTGGGAAAGTAGGCGACGTCATTTACCTAATGACGTAGATTATGCTTACATATTAAATGATAACACGCTGTTTTATGCGATATAAGCTACTTCCCGCGATTTTGTATGCACTAGAACAAAAAAGTCAAGACTATGAACCATGCTAAACCATGCTAACCAAGCTATGTTCTCCATTTTTCCTTTTATCAATCCTTTCTTCGTCCCGTTCACTTTTAGGTTATGTGTTTGCGATTCTTCAAAGACATGAACAAAGAATAAATTAAAGGATCTGATCATTTGTGATCCAATTCATCAATTATAGTTACTGTACTTTATTGGGTGAATATCTAATGATCATTTATGATCTAATTCATCATCTGTAGTTACTGTACTTCATTGGGTGAATATCTGAAAATGTTACATTTCTACTTCTGTTTTACGGAGAGTAATTTAAATATTGTATTTTCTTGTGTTTGATTTAACGCGAGTCCTTTCCATATTAGATAAAATACTTTTTAAAGGATTTCAAACGCGAAGGATTAAAATATTGTTATAAGATTATTTTTCTCGCAATTTTAATCTTTGGTAATAAAAAAGTGAAAGCAAAACAATTTTCCTTCAGTTCGCTGAAATTTACAATTTTCTTAAATCGTCTTAAAATGGCACTTATACACCGAAAAGTCTTTGAAAGTGTCATTGAAAAATATGATTTTAGATGTTATTTCCAATATTAAAACAATTTTAAAAGTAATGTATAAAATAATAAGTTAATATTACAGATCATCAATCTCAAGCGCTGTCGCAATGGAAAACCATTTCTACAACATTGCTAAAACAATTTTAAAAGGAGTTTTAGTTTTCCACTTTAAAAATATTTTATTGATGTATTATTTTATTGCTATTAAAAAAATAAATATATCTAATATATTTTTATTATTCTTGGCTTTAATATGAAATTTCTACATAAAGCTACATAATTATAATAAAATCTAAACATCACATACAATACTCTTCAGTAAATATCTAGACTAAAACTAACTACAAAATTAGGTCATACATAGTTTTAACTTTTTATTATTCAAATTAAATTAAACATCATAATTTTATATTTTTCAATAAATTTAAAATATTTACATTTGCACGATGTTTAGACCATTAGTAAATATTTTTTTTACAATAATTTGTAAGATAAATATCGATTAAAATTAAGAGCGAAATCATTAAATAACTGTTTATTAAATGTTATAAATTATTGTACAAACTAAAGATGCATTTTTAAATGAATCTATTGTTATTCGTAACCAAGAGATGGCGCTACCACTTTTCTAGTACAATAGAAATAGAAACAGTATTTAGCAGAATCTAATTTTAGTTTCGGTCGTCCAATGCGACTCGGGCTGGCCGCACGTTACTCCACACTTAAAGGTAATCATGTTTTTTTATTACTACAGATTAATTATCAATAAAAATAGAGCAAATTTTGAGATTACGCATTAATAGTTATTATGTGAAAAGTGTCTGAAGTTGAGTTAGTCTGTGCAATAGATGCGCAGTGAAAAGTTATTTATTTCTGTGCTTGTGATGTATTTAACAAATAAGAGGTTATTATATGTATACTGTACGTTAAATGCTTTAAAAGCGAAATCAATTCGTTTGTTTGGGCTTTTCTTATATAAAAATAATCTACATTCTAATGATTTGTTGACAATTTACTAATAAACGTTCGCGTTTGTACTCGGAACTATGTTACACAAAAAAAACTGAAAAATTCATATCTATAATTCACAAAAATTAGGTGTAGAGATATCCATTAATAAACACTAATCACAGTTCAAATGAACAACAAAACATCTTTTATATTGTAAACGACGTTTCAATCTCTCGTATAATTTTTATATAAAATATATAGTATATACACAAATTATAGTCACCAATAATAACAGTACATTCAGCGTTTTAAAATGATTTCCTATTATCGACTTACACTCGCGTACTCGTACTTTTTTTAACATTTTTTAAGTATTGTTTTCTTCATTATCTCTTGAACTCTTCAAGTAATACTCAAGGGATTCTTGAATGTTGCTTTAATATTTAAATATTTGCAGATATTAATTAAACTGTGATTTTTACAATTTAGTGGGATCTGCAGACTAAGATAAAATATTGTGCCGTAGATCTGCAGCATTCCAGGTTTAAATTCATAGAACTCTTTTAGTCTATTAGTTAAAATGGATCTATACAATGCATGCAATTGTTATAAATAATTTGTACCTTTATATATTACGTTCCTTGCCGAATTACAGTGATACTGCAACATTAAAAGGCTACTTAAAGTTGAGCTTTATTTCACCGTACGTACAGTACATTTATAATACACTAGCCACGCCCTGCGGTTTCATATAATAGGTCCTTTCTCGTGTTTCAAACTATATTGGATCAAAATTCCATCAAAGTTTCATCCTGTTCAGTGGTTTAGCCGTGAAAAAGACACAGACATACAGACAGAGGCACTTTCGCATTTATAGTATTAGTAGGGATTTATAAATTTGTGTATTAAATTATGGAGAATTTTTATGTTTATTTTTCTTTCTTTGTTCTAGAATGCACTCTTTGTAAAATTGTTTCGTTATTAAATTTAGATGCATTGTTAAGGTATTTTATAAACCGCTTTTACCTTATAATGAATACACTAACAAGTAACATATTATATGTACACATGAAAGCAGGTACAACCGCGGGTTGCAATGCAAACCTCTATACAATTACTCACTTTTAAAATATAGTACGAAGTATAACAATAACAATAAAATTCCGCAGTACAAAATCGTATCTTTTTAAACGTGAAGCTTGTAATTTATTCTCGTCATGCTTATGTTTGTCGCGTTGTATATTGGCGTCCATGTACAAACATTTAAAAAGTTAACAATCTACTTTTACTTCCAAAAAGGAACTCTATTCCCTGGAGATATAATGCAATTTCCGATGTAAGCTATTCAACTATTCCCGATGCATATTGCCTCCTGACATTTAGTGCACTCAGAGTTCCGCTAAATTTAACTAAACGATTTACTATCTAACATTGTATGAGATGCCGAGTCTGTAAACATTTGCGCGCGAAATAGCAGCCATTGTCATATATGCGGGTATATAGTTATCTGACGTTTGAAGGTCCTGAAACTTGAACCTATCACGAGTTTGGTCTCAATAGTGTTTTAATGAATTAAAATTCCTCTTGTTCCCTTCCTCCACAGCCGAAAATTCATCTTGAAGTTTGATGAACTAACCTTTTAAAATGATTTGCTCAAGCCGTAGGGAGTCCACTACTTTTCCAATACGAATCAATGACGCGGGCAGCTTGCATTTATATTATTCACAAGAAAGTTCGAAAATAATATAATTTCTTAAAACAGACATCCAATGTGCCATATTCTTCTTTTTTAATACATATTACTGTATATATTTAGATTCCTTGGAAGCAACTCATAAACCTACTTAAAATATCACCTTTTTTGCACAAAACTCCAAACATACATTTATAAAATAGCTACATTCCCAAATACTCCGTTCATATAAGGCTTCATCCCTAAAACATGTCTCAAAAAATCTTGTATAACGTACAGCAGAAAAAGATCATAAATTCTCTTGCATAACCTACCATTTGAAGATCACTTCTATCAAACACAAGCACAAAAGTCCAAATATACATAAAACAGTAACATTTCCAAGTATTCCGTTGAAATATTAAAACGATATACGCTGCTATTTGTAAACTGAAACCTCGTTATAAGGTGACCTATCTAGTGCATTTCCCTGCTCTAAGAGGATCTGCGATATGTATCCATTGCGTTTCTAACAAGCCAGCTGAGGTATAATATAACTGTGGAACAGATGTAGCATGTTTACAAAGGATCTGAACATTTGGTACAACTATTCTTTAAAATTCTCATCATCAAATTAATCTTAAGAGATCTCTCGCCACATTCTAAAGGCAATATTGAATAATGATCTAGGATATCATTTACAGTATACAAGATTTAAAAAAGAATCGATCGCAATATTGCTTAATTATGACAAAAATGCGCTGAAAAGTATGCTTTAACTGAAAAATAAATTAAAATATTCTCTCAATTGAAGCTAAGATTGAAATAATTAAACTAAAATAAGCTTTTAAAAAGGAATATAAAATACAGCCTGTTTTCAATTGAGTGCGTTCCGAGCACGCACGTTTAAATCTAAGTATTAAAATGTTTAGAATTTAATATATATTTTCTATTCCACGAACGCATTTCAATTGAAAATAAGCGGCGGCAGACCTTTTCTCGTCACTAAAAATGCATGTTACTATTTACCGCCATAAAAACGAGCAGACAGTCATGTGATTGGAAATGACCAGAACAGCCCCTTGGCACCTAATAGGACAGGCGTCAGATGCGTGATGCACCCGTAGGTATAGAGGATATTTTTTATTTAGAGTTAGAAGTTGTTAAGCCATATATTCCCAGAATGATCGAGAGGTGTTCTTTCACGTCTTCCCTGAAGTTTTAACCTAGAATCTCTCAGCTATGATGCATTAACGATCAATGTGGTAGTACGAAATAACTACCTACATCCATAAACATCTACAAAGGGCATCACCGATGCTTTAGCGGTCTTCTACTTGGTTAATTGTTGTACCTACTAATCGTATGCTCTTAACATTTCAGATGTCCAGAATATACCAAGAGGTTGACCCGGTATATGCAGAGGCGTGCAGTGACGTCACGCTCTGCTCCAATAAAAAGGGCTTCTTCAGAAACTTCGCCGAGGAAATAGTTTCTATAGCAGAATCAAACGGCTGGCTGGAAACCTTTGAAAAAGTTCCAGATGAAAAGAAAGTTTCAGCGGTTTTGGAAAATGAAGCGGTAAGCATATTTCTTTTCTGTGACAAAAATACAGATTTTTCTCGTCGTACTAGAATATTTTCACGTTTGATTTTTATATTTGGGTTCAGCTAACTGAGCCGTGGTCGGTCTATTGATGGGTTAACTTGCAGTATTGTATTTGAAATTCATAATGAAACATGAAAAATTAGAAATTGGTATTAATACTGTCAATTTCATGTACTATGTTTAATGGAGTATCTTATTTCTACGATCAAAATTGTTGTTAAAGTTTATGGAACAAAAGTCACCGCAAAAAAGAATATACAATCTGAATATAACTTTATAAATGGAAAGCCTTGCAGGATATCCTTGTGGGGAAATAAATTTACGTCTTAAGGCGTTCAAGATATAACTGTGTATATTGTTAGAAAAACTAGGGTGAAATAAACACCCTTTTTAACACAGTTTATTATTTACGAGCTTAAAGTTAACTTTTTATTTTAGGTAATTATTGGCGATAAAACAATAAGACGTTGCTTGTTACAAAAGCAGTCACAACACATTACAAAGAAATATTTTATTGTATTTAAGTAAAACTCTAATGTAAATGACTTTAAAATTCACATTTGCAGAGATTAATAATTTTTATCCAATGCTTTCATTATCATTTTTATTACATTAGACAAAGATAAAATTTTCATGTGTATTTCATAATAAAACAAACTAAAAATAAGAACTAGAAAAGGCTTGTATTACACAAAGAAAATTAGCTAGAGTAAAATTTCAAAGAATGATTCCCGTTGCTTGTTATTCCTTGGCTACTTTTCTTGGAACCCCAGCTTAAGTCCAGAATACAAAGGGTTATTAGATTAGTTTGTATCCCGATGTGGCTGTTATCTTATTACCTTTCGATACCGAATTTGATCCTCGCTAAAATTGATCTATCATCAAAGATCGCGCTACTCATAAAAACATGTTTGTATTTTTATTTGTTATCGGTTAGGTTGGGTATCTCTTTTGAGAAGAACAAGCAAAAACCTCGGTAGTCGTTGGTTTCAAAACATTGGATAGAGTAATTAACAATTAACAATTAACGGTCTTACTAATAAAAACTTATCAGATAATTGATTATCCACTGTATATTAATACACTGTATAACAATTTGTACAGTAGATAAACGGTGCATTAAATTACTAATAAACACTCTACAACGTGTGTACAACTATAGACTGTTTAGAGCGAATGACTGAATGAAAAGATCACTGTCTAAAGAAAACAACAAATTGTCAATGACGTAGAAATAAATGTTTATTTAATAAATTCTTATAAAATTTTGTTTTCATTTTGAGTGTAGCTTCAATAGCACGTTGCGACGCATTGTATGTCACATCTACGTTTTTTTTTTTAATCTTTATTTATAGGCTTGAGTCGTAAGACGACTATGTCAGCCCCACATCTACGTTGCGTCAACGCAAAACGTGAAAACGAGAAATCTGACAAAAGCTTCGGAGCTCATAAGACAGCGCGTTTGCTCCCACTTCATCTCTTGTCAGTCGATTCGTTTAAACTTGCAAGCGACGATACGACATATCATAAAATGTATGCAGATGTAAAACGTCGCAGCGTCGACGCAAGGACACGCAAAACAACGCAACGTTCTAATGGAGCCTTCTATAATAGTTATAACGTATGATCCATCCCTTTAACAAAACCAACGTATTACATGACGGACGAGAATTACTTCAAACGAATTTGGTTTCACTCGAAATGGAAAAATTTCAACCTTCCACTGAAAATCGGAGAGGAATAATATTTTGAATCAAATCATCTCTCGTCCAATGTGTGGGCTTATTGCGATATTATGTATATATTCCGATACATGTATATAGAGCATTTCACTTAACATCAGGATTAACTGGTATTCAATATAGCTGCGATTAATGCCTACCTTGTATTTAGTTTGTAGTCTTTATACTATGTTAATGAGTTTGTGTCCACAGACGTATTAACAACAAATTAATTTATAGATTATTATAATACGGTCGAATTGAGAAATATAATGGTTATGGTTATGTCCTAGGACTTCAATTGTTATATTACACAAGCTGTATATAGTTTTCGATAATACACAAATTAGCGCGACAATTCCTGTCTTACAATATAGTGTAAATTGACTACCTAAAACGGAGAAAAAATAAGTTACTAACTACGATTAAAGAATACCAATATTTATACAAATGCATCGTAAAAGTGAGTGCCAAATGAAGCGAACTTCTTTTAAACGTGTTATAAGTTCCGTCTAGACGTTATTGAATTCTTTGCGCGTTAGCAACTACCTGCAATATTAAATTTATAATGATGTCTTGAATTGCTATGAGTCCCACACATTCATGGAACTCATGATGCAAATAAATCTGGAGAAATTGTTATTTACGTGTGTTTAACGTTTTGAAGAAGACTTTGTAAAGATAAGTCTTTGCCTTTAGTACAGACGTCTCTATTATTTTTTTATTGATATCTCTATTAATTAAACAAAACCAAATTACTGAATTCGATATAAAAATAATAATTATTTTTAATCCGTAAAACATCTTTAACTAACCATGACGTATCTTAGGGCTGATATGAATACAGTCCTAGATCCATGCAAATTAGCGATCTTTTTTTTATGCTAAAGGCAAGCGGGACATTCGGTTCACCTTATCTACATGCCTTGCCGGCCTATGTCCACTATTGGAAATAAGTCTTTTCCTAAGATTTCCAATAAGACCTGTCACCTAATCATGACACTATTATAATATTAAAATGGATGACACTAGTTAATAATAATTAACATTATCGTCAGCCCGACGTTTGGAACACTTTACAGCGAGCGTGGTCACGGGTGACTGAGATGACAATTATAAAGTTAATGTTGTTTTATTGAAAACAGGTAAATGTTTCCCACAATATTTTCGCGGTCGTTTCTCCTCATAAATCCACTTATTTTACAATCCAATAAATTAAGTACTTATGATTTCGCTTCCAATCAATCAGGCCAATTGCATCCCATAATCATTTATAATCCAACCAAAATATTGACCAATATCAACGACATGACTGAGTAATTGACTTTAAAATCGGCTTTAATTTATTCATTAAATCGTATCAAATTTTTTTTTCGGTTAGATCTGATAACTACCTGTTTGGTTCAGTGGTTAACGTATTGAGAAATACCTATATTTGTAAGACAAACCAAATATTTTTGAGAGTGCAACTATGAAGTTTCTTTTTTTTTTTTTTTTTTTTTTATGGCAGAGCAGGCAAAGGAGCAAGTGGGTCACCTGATGTTAAGTGATCACCGCCGCCCATGAACACCTGAAACACCGGGGGTATCACAGGTGCTTTGCCAGTATCTTCTTGGTAGAATCGACTTTTCAAGCGAGTGATGACTTCTTAAATTAATTTTCTTTATTTAATTATAACCGGTTTCGAA
Organism: Phoebis sennae; assembly: GCA_001586405.1. Taxonomy (NCBI): domain Eukaryota; kingdom Metazoa; phylum Arthropoda; class Insecta; order Lepidoptera; family Pieridae; genus Phoebis; species Phoebis sennae. Next base: position 178,329 of record LQNK01000764.1, read on the forward strand.
AATTCATCATCAGATAGTAAACAAATCATAAAAAATAACAAAAATGTGGGTAGAAGTTTTGATGTCACATTATAAATATTAGATGAATAAAAATATATTCTAATTCCAGCCAGGTGTTATACAGACACAATTTTTATGTTATAAGAATAACCTAGCGAATTGTGGCCAATCAGTTCGCAAGATAAGGGTCGGTAGACCACAAGCTGATGTTATTGTTGTGCTCCGGTGCAAGATGATCAATTTACTGAGCAAATGCGGTACAGCAACGCTCATTATTTTCAACCGACCCTCAAAAAAGGAGGAGGTTCTCAATTCGACCGTATTTGTTTATGTATGTTACCGCATATATCCGGCATTTATGGACCGATTTGGATTGCACTCGAAACTCTTTCGGGAGTGTTTGTCTGATCTCATAGGCAATAGGTTCAAGTTTGATCATCCATGTGGAAGATATTCCAGGGAACTCCTTGAATATCAACAGAATTATCCGATACGCGGTAACATACAAAAAAAAATGGGGTCAAATTGATAACCGTCTCCTTTTTTTGAAAATCAGTTAAAAACAAAGTATGTTTATCAATTGTCTAGCTCCCAAGCTTTACTTAGTTTGACACTAGATGCTGTGTTAAAAGTCCGTTTAAAAAATCATTTATGTTTTATTAACTATATATTATATCTTTAGATAATGGGTACAATCCGCGAGGTATTTTCAAGGATACAGCCGCTCCACCGGGGTAAAGACGCCCGGTTCTCTCACGAGAAGCGCCTAGCCGCTCACACTGCTATCCAGGACGGAGATCTGACCAAGGCCTTTGGTCTAGCTAGCCAGGCTGTATTGCGGGCTCCTATGACTGGTAAATATGCATACATATATATATTTTTTGGGGTAGTAGGCAAAGGAGCAAGTGGGTCACCTGATTCCCGTCACCCATGAATACATGAAACACCGGGTATCACAGGTGCTTTGCCGGCCTATGATGGACAAATACGCTCGTCTCTTGAAGGCCCCACTGTCGAATTTGTTCGGAAATACCGCAGATGGAAGGTCGTTATATGTTCTTATTGATTTATTAAACAGTTTATTTATAATAGCAGAGGATAAAAACAGATAAACAGTGCAATAAAGGCGGCCTTATCATTGGAAGCGATATCTACCAGGCAACCCAAGAAAAATAAATAAAATAGAAAGGTAGATCACAATCACAACACTGCTAAAAAGACTAAGGAACTACATACCTCTACACGAAATAATAATGTAGACAGAAAAGTTTAAATAATTATCATTAATTTGCAAAGGGTTCAATTTTAAAGGTATAAGTCGGTTCAATTCTTGGGTATGGCAAGCGGACTTAAAGAAATCTGTATTCAATGGGCATTACAAAATCTCACCCTGATTTAAAAACAATATAGTCAAAAACCTAGCGTACACTAGGTACACCTTTCTAGTGTTTTATATTTCAGGTATATATTAACAAGTTTCTATTAATTATTCTTTCAAACTAGCTTATAAAGCCCTAAAACATTCAAAACAAAGCGTAAGAATAGATCTACAAAAAGTTGTAGACAAATTGCATTTCTCAATCTCGTTTCAAATTCATTTCAACAAAGTCTTGTAAACTAAATCAATATTGACTTACCTGTACTTACAATAACAACGAAACTAGGTAATTCAATTACATTTCCCAATCCAACTTCACAATCTCGTACTTGCAAAAAATATAAAATAACAAGACGCTATCAACTAAATCAATCTTAGGAAACGTGTCCATTTCCAAGAAGTTTGCTTTTGATGTTATTTTTTAATGTTAAAGTAAGCGAAGCATGCGGTTTACTTAATGTTAAGTCATTACTACTACTACTACTACTACTACTGTGAGTTACTGATCACACTGTACAACAACAAAGTGTCGCAGATGCCTGGCTGGCTTAAAAGAAGGAAGGTGGGGATAAAGAAAGGAATAATGATGGGAATTTGGGAGAGAAGTAGAGCAGGATGGGAG
>LQNK01000764.1:180506-216545 GCA_001586405.1 Phoebis sennae
AAGAAGTTTGCTTTTGATGTTATTTTTTAATTTGGGAGAGAAGTAGAGCAGGATGGGAGAGGATGGGAATACAAGCCTCCAGGCCCTCACTTACCGTACAATATTGCTTCAATATAATACCAAACTGCTTCACACCGATCTTCTGCTGAGATTTGGTAATTACAATTGTGATTACAATGGTGCGAGCTTGGTCCAATTGAACAATGCTTGGCTCCCACTCTTTTATTGCTAACGATGTTATCCAGTAGAATTACTCTCTGTCACCTCTTACGAGACCTACGAGTAGAAATGGTGTGGTGACACATATATTGTAACCCGTCGTCACACGGGGTTGCTACTAAGAAAAAAATTGTACTTGTAATCCTTCTTTACATAAAACTAGAATCATATATAAAATTTTAATAATTACCTAGTAAAGTAATTAATAAAGTAAAGTACTCACTTTCATAATAATAACACTAAACCAATTTAAATGTCATTTTCCATTCTTCAAAACTACAGGGTGAATTAATAAAATACTTCTTATAATAATAGATGGGTTAAGCAATACAGGCTACTAAGTATGATGATGATGCACAAATAGTACTCACATTACACAAATACCAATTAAACTTGATATTGAAAAATCTATTTAAAACATGTTTCTAACCTGTCCGTATAAATATAAAATAATAAGTCGATTTAAAATCAATAGCAGGAAATTCATCCATTTCCAGCCCGTCAGTACATTGGCTGCGTTCAATAAAATGCATTTTTCCCTCGCAGACCGGACGCTAAGAAATGTAATTCTTTTGTAAAACATCCAAGTGACAGACGTTTGTAGTTTGCTTACAAAGAAATTCTTCTACTAATGTCATCTTACTACAAGTGTACAATTAAACGGAATTGTAAAACATTATTTATCAGTACTACAATATTTATTATGGACACTAGCTACGTAATATTGAAAAATAACTTATCGAACTCAAACTCGAAAAGCATATTATAATATGAATATAAGAATCCTAGGAATATATAGGTTCCCAGATCAATGCGGTATAGTGGTTCAGTATGATTTTAGGTATTATTTGGAGTTGTACACTATTATAACAATGTAATCAAAGTGGCCGTTGAAAAGAGTAACTATCGAGTTTCTTGCCGGTATCTTCTCGATAGAATCGACTTTCCGAACCGGTGATATATAAAAAAAAGAACTATAAGTTTTTGTTATTCTATATTCTCGTTCTACTTACAAATATATATAGTAATTCTAATAAAAAGTTGGTGTCAATAAAATCAATAACCGGAAACATGTCCATTTCCATACCGTCACAACATTGCACATTACATTAAATGCATTTCTCCCCTGGAGACAGATCTTCCAAGGAATGTAATTCTTTTGTAGTCTATTATAGTGAAGTTTGTAGTTTTAGTTTTGTAGAAACACTCGTGTTGTTCGTTCTTCTATTTATATACACTCTTAAACGAGAAACAAGAACCTTATTTAATGACTTTAAGAAGCAATTTATTTACCAAAAAAAACAATAACACACTCGTTTTTTAAATAAATTAATTAAAATCGTTTGATTCATAAATTAAAACACTTTACACAGTATATTTCCTTATATTTATAATATTACTATTTATATTTAAATAAAACTGTCCCTTCAACATGAGAACTATAACGTATGAGCTTTGAAAGTACGTAAAACATGAGTTTCAAAAAGTCATACAAATCAACTTTGAATCTAACTGCGTTACAACCTTTGATAGCAACTAAAACTATTTCATAAAACGAGTTAGCACACTCATCTCTGTACATTTAACAAATAGCAAACTCTTTTGACGAACTGAAATGTATCTTATATGTGCTGTGGAAAACATTTATGTATTCAAACTAAAACATTTATTTATTTGAGTTGCCTTTCCTAAAGAGCGCTTTTGAATGTTCACATACATTTTCTTAAAACCACCAACTTTCGCAGTCAGCGAACCGGCAAAAAATTCGTATTTAAATTAATACATATGCAAATATTCGTTACATGTTGTGTTGGTGAGCAAACAATTACTGTTTGTTTGTTTAAACACGCTTATCTCATTAACTAGTGGTCAAACTTGACGATTATTTTATGTAAGAGTAATCCAGCAAGGCAATAAGATATAAAATATGATGCACTAGACGTATATATATACAATTAGCTAATCCGCGCGGCTTCGCTCCCGTAGCATAATGTTATATATATAGCCTGTTATACTCGTCGATAATGTAGTTTTCGAATGGTGAAAGAATTTTTCGGTCCAGTAGTTTTTGAGCCTATTAATTACAAACAAACATTTTTTCCCTCTCTATTATATAAGTATAGTAAAGATAAAAAATACTTAAGTCTAAAACATCCCAAATAACTTATGAACGATAAAAACGGTTTTTAATATATTTCATTAGACCTTCTAAAAAGTGAACATGACTAAGAACTTTTCACTTAAATACAATTTTCCAGTAAAAAATTCCTCAGTAACTTGTACGTAAATCAACTAGGGAGATCGGAAGCATAGTTTAATTAAAACTAAATAGTGATAAAAAGGAGGATATCCTTCAGTAGAAATAAAGTTTAAACTCGGGAAGAATTAACGGATAATGAACCGTTTTTGTCACGTCCTTATTTTTAGATTTGTATAGAACAAGTTATTAAAATCCTGACTACAAAAAATATTTTAGTTGAAACTTATGTTTTATTCAAAGCATAGAATAAAATTATACATTGAACTTTTCTATATAACATGTAAATGTAAAAAAATATTGTATTAAAATTATAACTCGTGTCCACAAGGAATTTAAAGACGCCGACACAATTTTACATGCTGAGGAGCTACGTCTCTGTGACGTATACCTCGATTACTCATATTTCCCCACATTTACCACCTGCAATCTTCCTTCCAGGTGTTGAAGAGGTCATAGATGGAGGGGTATCCCTCGCCCTAGCCCTCTGGGTGCGTTCTGAAGTCCTGCTGAAGACAGACAAGCCACAGGCTGCTCTTGAAGACCTCAAACTAGCGCTGAAGGAACGCCTCCCCGCAAAGATGCGCGCTCAGTATTATTGGAGAATGGGGCATTGTTATAAAGGTATTTTGCTAAGTAATATTAAAACATGTGTATACATCTCCTTTTTTCTTTCTTTTTCTTATCTTCTTTCTTTTACTGCAGTTTTAAGTTATTTTTCTGAGTAATATTAAAACATGTGTATACTACTCTTATTTTCTTTCTTTTACTGTAGTTTTTTGCTTCGAAGTCCACATTCAATGCATTGCTATTCCTACGATGGTTGCGTAGTAGAAACAGCCCCTTTTGTGAAGGCAACTTATTGTACAAAATTATGCTTAAGTTACTTAGTTAGTTAGTTTATATATACTGTAACTTTTTTTCTCAAATATAGTTTACTCAACCAGTCAATGAATCAATCGATATTACAAAAAATTAGCAGCGCATAGTAATCAATACGGACACAGTATTTTTGAAACATGCTAAATAGCGGATGAAAAGTTATTGATTCGTTAGATTCTTTAAAAACAACAGTACAGTATAAAAGAACATTTACTTCATTTTTTTTAATATACATGAATCTGATATAACATAAATGCAAGTTATTAAGAAATTGTATCATCGTAAATCGCGTCCATAAAAATGTTGAGCGTTGCTGCATCGTCTTCTAAAAACTCATTTTGTACCTAAAAATTAAATTAAATACGTCGTAAAGTTCAATACATTGCGAACCTTGGACCTTGGACCTTGACCTATAAAAACCCGATACGAGCCTTATATCGGAACGGGGTAAATTTGGGTCAACATACCCTCTTATATTGCGAGTACATTCAGATTTTAATTAGTTATTTTACACATTTACTTGATTTCGTTGCACAAATGACAGCAGTTCTAGACGAAGTTTCTTAATTAGTAGTGCTTATTAGGTTTTACTTTTCCTTTTTACGTAGCATAGTCGTCCTCGGACCAACTAGTTCTACCTAGTAGATTGTTTTTGTTCTACTAAACTTGGTATCGTAAATTTGCTTTTGACATTTATAATACCTACTGTAGTAGAACAGGATTTCTGGACATGGTTCACTAACAAACTGATTTTTCGTTAGTAGCTTTCGACTAAATGATAAATGGTAAAGGGAAACAAGGATAAAATATGTTGATATGAGTAATTATGAAAAAAAATATTTTCAACTGTTTTTTCTAGCTATATTGTCCTACAAATTGCGAGGTATGTCATCTTGATCCTACAGTCAAAAGTTCAAGTGTCAATATCACAATATCACTCTTTTTTAACCGACTTACAAAAAAAGGAGGAGGTTATCAATTCGACCGTATTTTTTTATGTATGTTACCGCATATCTCCGGCGTTTATGGACCGATTTGGCATTTTTTTTTTGCATTCGAAAGAGTAGAGTTCATGTGTGGTCCCATATAAATTTGGTTCAAGTCAGATCATCCATGTGGAAGATATTCCAGGGAACTCCTCGAAAATCAACGGAATAAGCTCTGTGGTTAAGGTTTAATGATGTATATATCAACTGAATTGTGAATAGATGATGTGATTACCCTTCACAGGACACTAAAAAGGATGAAATAAAAATTTTTGACAAAAAATAGAACCGACTTCCTCGCTCTAAAAAGTAGAAAATAACTTTTATTTAATTTTTGTTGAAATCTATACAAAGTCGGTGCAAAATCTTGTTAAGTTGAAAATAGATAAGGCTTGTAAAATTTTTTTTATTAGTAAGGAGCTTTCTCCTTATACCTTGTATCACGTAATAAGTTAATATTTCTTTCGTCCACATAAAACAATGTCCTACAAAAAAGTTATTTTTTATCAGTCCTACAAGATTAAAAACAATATTAACTAATTCCAAAAATTAAATCAAAACAGAACATTATGTCAGAATTCTAGGTTTTTTTTTATTTAGAACATATGTCCAAATTACGATTTCTTTTTAATTTTAAACATATCCATTGAAATTTCAATAAATATTATCGAATCAAGGGGCCAACGAAGCAACCAGAGCCAAAGTATCATACGAGCTCGCTGGTCGACTGCTGGCCAAAGACGAGGCTGCACAAAGTGACCTGCAAGCAGACATAGCCGCACTGGACTATAGCGCTAAACCGAGCCAGCCTGTGAATAGGACAGGTAACTACTTTTACTTAATAATGTATTAATTACTACTAGCTATTCTTCCCGCGGCTTCGGAGTGCAAAATTTCGTTTTTAAAGCCCTTTACAATTGCATCTCATTTAATGATATAATCGCGAATTTAATTTTTACCCCCCGGTTACATGTATGGATAGTCATCCCTAAAAAATATATTTTCCAAATAAAATAGCCTATAAGTTGCACTTGATATTGGTCTAGCAGCATAAGAAATTGTATCAAAATCTGCCCAGTGGCTTTTTTTATTTTTATTATTATTTTTTTTGTTGTTATTAAATTACGATTTGTACTCACATTAATGATCATTGGAAGGATCTTGCTACCCACAACACAGGGTATGCTAGTGTAGGGAGCAAGAAACTGCATAACATGTAATATGATTGAATACGTAATTTCATTCAGAAATAAATTAAAATAAAGTTCAAGTGCACATTGTGAATAATCGATAATAATAAACAATAACAACAATAAACATATAATTGAATTTATTAAAAATACCATTACTAAAATAAAACATGACTCAGGTTTTTCTTAAACGCTACATTTTGTTACAAGGGCAAAAATACTGTTATTTGCGACCCTAATACCATAAATGCTAAGCCCGTATCGTCCCTCGTACCCTTTGTACCCGTAAAGGGATTTTTACGAGCCACCAACAACTTAAAACCTAGTTTACGTCTCATAGTTTAAATAGTTTACGAGTAACGTATGTTCAGGGTATATTGATATGAACGTGGATTTTTTATGAATAGAAACTATAAAGGACTACTACTTTCATTTGGTGAATTTGAACGGTGAACATTAAAAATATGTTAGACTTTAGAATTTGTTTAATATTCAACTACCCAATTTGTAAACTTATAAGTTCATTGACTCTGTTTAAATTTTTAAGGATAATATTTCCACCATTAGTAGTTAAAGTAACTTTAATGTAAGGTACCTTTAAATTCATAACAGTTAATTAAATGGCGCCTTATCGAGTTTATTCAGGGAAGATATTTTGAAAATTACCAAAGAATTCTAACCTTTATAGGGAAAAGTTTGTGTAGCAATTTCATTATTGCCTAAAAGTAGATGTAGTTCTTTTCTATTGAATACCCTCGTTATTGTATGTGCGACAAAGACGTGGAAGCTAGTTTCAGATAAAACTTCTCGGGCGTGGGATTGTCCAAAACCTTTTAAAAAGTTTGCGAGATCAGTCGTCGGCTCAGCAAAAAATGATTGATGGGCTTTTTCATATGCGTACAGTGAACGTGTAGTAACTAATGAAATCCATAAAATATATCAAATTATTTGAATACGAAAAATTTAAGATGTAAAATGCTGTGGTAAATAAACAAAAGAATAATGGCAGATAGTTAAGCTAGTTAATTAACAATGGTTTGTTAAAATACTTAGAACTCGAGAGCAAAAATATAGCAGTTTAAGATATTTTGTGCAAAATTTACAGGTGTATCACTATCGGGTGGGTCGAAGCTCAACATACCTGCCCTATCCAATCTCGTCAAGATTACTGAAGAAGAAGACAAGGTAGGACATTGAGGATTAAACCAATCCTTCTAAACATTTTGTAATCTCTTACATTTACTTTACTCCTATCCTTTCAAACTTTTTCTTCTCAGCCTTATGTAATGTTTTTCGGACCAAGATCAACCCTGACAAATGAAGTGCAGTTGAATTCGTTAGAATTGTGGTAGTGACAAATGCTATAAAATTTTCAAAAATAACTATTAATTAATCTTGTTTCTATTACGAATTTGGCATCCTACAGAAATTCGATGTGAAGCCAGATCGCAGATTTCTGAGTATTTCTGCCTCATCTCACACTTTTTCAGTCACATTATTGCCCTATCTCCCTTTCATACCCATAACACCCCTCTACCTTTAAACTAGCGCCGCCTACACTATTGTTCATGGGCTGCGGTACTATTTTATCCATAAAAAACTTTAAATTACAAAATGTGCCCGTCTGTTTCATCCGCTTATATCTCTCGTTCTCGTAAGATTTCCGAGATAACTATCCCAAAATCACCACGCTTGTACCAAATGTAAAAAAAATATTCCAGGGTCGTTTCGTGGTCGCCAAGGATCAGATAAAAACTGGCGACGTCCTTCTGGTCGACAGCCCGTACGCGGCCTGCTTGATATCGGACTACTACGGCTCGCATTGCCTGCACTGCTTCAAACGGTATGTTATGTAGCTTTACAAGAAATTTCTATGTCCATTTATTCGTTCCGTATCCGCTTACGTAGCATCATGTTATATATAGCCTATGTTACTCGTGGATAATGTAGCTATCGGTGAAAGAATTTTTCAAATCGTTCCAGTAGTTTTTGAGCACATTATTATAACCAAACAAACAAACAAACTTTCCCTCGTTATAATATTAGTGTAGAAAGTAGATTCTTTGAATGTTAAAATAAAATAATACCTTGTAAAATTGTAGACCAAGTTTTCATAAAATCAGTTCTTAGATTTTCAAATTTTAATGTATCTAAATTAATAACTTAAAATTAGTAATAGGAAAGCATCGCCGACAAACTTCCCTCTAGCCGGCAAGACATCTGCGACACTTAGCTGTTGTAGATGTTCATGGGCTGTCACTTAACATCAGGTGAACTGCACCACTTGCCTGCTTTAACATAAAGAACTATTGAAAATTTGTTGTAAAATTGAAATAAAACAGGCTGGAAACGTGCGAAGCCTCAGCGCCGATCTGGTGTCCGAAGTGTTCTGGGGTTGCCTTCTGTTCTGTCGAGTGTCGTGATGTCGCAGTGTCAACCTACCATACATATGAATGCCAGTTTCTGGACCTTTTTATTGGTAAGACTTGATTTTTTTACGAATTTAAGACTTCAAAGATGGAGATCTTAGTGATGATCAAATTGAATGTGTCTTGGTTCTTTTGGGTTTGAATCTCGTATTAAAAAGTATTGGTAAGTTGAGATTTAAGTTTTTTAGGAACTGATGACTTCAATGACCCAGATATTAGTGAAGATGATGGACTGTGTCATGGTTATTTTGGGTTTGAATCTCGTATTGATCCTCGATCGACCTGCGTTAGTTTAATTCGGTGTTGATACACCGAACATTATTAACCACGTTAAGACGGCGGTCGGTAGCAGTTGTATTTAAAAAAAAATATATTTTTAAAATAAATTAATGATGTCTAAGAATAAATATTTCTAACTTCACACTCTATTTTCAAACAGTCATATCCTCAAAGTTTAAAACTAATATTAATTACATTATCAAGTGCCAATTAGTGTATCTAAAAGTAATAAAATACCGCAAGAAAGTAAGTCCGTAGAAATCCGTGGAGCAAAGTTATTTACCGCCGTGTTCTGCTTTGTTACCAAGTTTGTTGTTATCTTCGCTATTATGTTTCCGGACAAACCGGAGACGGCGAGATGCTTATCGAAACCGCGATCGAGAATCTTTATATTTTTAATATTTAACATTTAACTTCGTTCGGCTTTTTTTTCTTCAATGTCGAAATTGAAGTGGAAAATATGGTAAAGAGGTAAGTGTGTATAGAAAATCTTATTAATTACCAATGGTTTTTATTTAGTTTTCGTTTATTTCATTGAATAATAATAGATATTTTTTTTATTTATGAGAATCTCCAACAAAGAATACACATCGCACAATACATAATATCGCTGATAGACTGACGTTTTGTCTTTCATTAAAGTAACTTACAGCTTACATTCAAGTAGAACATCAACTAAAGGGTTACTTTAAATGTAGTTAATTAAACATATTAATAAGAAAAAGATATGATATCAAACATCAGTACAATAATATATGCATAGGAGGTTACATTTATTACTTTTTGTTTCATTTTAAAATCAACCAAACTATCCATGATGCTTAAGCTATATGTTATTCCGTGATCAAGCAAGTCTTTCCTCTAATAAATGTTTCCAATATTTTAGGTTCAGGCATGTCAATACTAAGTCACATCGCATTACGGATGGTCACACAGGCTGGCTTGGAGACCAGCTTGCAAATCCATTCCACTTACATACAAAGCGTTACCAAACCCGTCGAAGGCGCCATCCTGAATGATATCGAAGGAACGAAAAAGTCCAGAATAAAAAGTAGAAAAGAACGATTGAACAGATCTAAGAAATACCTGAAGAGTTTTGATGATAAAAATGTGATAGATGCAAAGGTTGAAGATAAAACGAATGTTAATGATACGTTAGAGATGACGGCGGCTCAAATATATTCATTGTGCACTCACTCTCAGTTGAGGAAGGGTTCGGATTATCTGAAGAGGGTGGTGATGGCGATGTTTCTCACTGAATGCTTAAAGATCGGAGGGTTTTTCAGCAAATTGGAGAAAGAGGCTGCAAACCGAGGTGAGTATAAAAAACATTTTTCCTGGTTATCGTGAATTTTAGTATTAGTCTGTAAAGTATCTTTATAAACCTATGTTATAACATGATTTTCTAAATGTTGGGTTAAATAATAATTTAAAGTAAAATAGAATAAACCGCGCTTCAATTCATTTGAAAAGCTATTTTATATAATTTAAAAAGCCATTTAATATAAATTATATTATTAGTGAACTTAAACTTGGACCTCTTCACACACACGTTCACACGTCCGCTATGTGTAGACACGATTGTCAGCGTTGTATGGATCACTGGGGCTTGTTAACATTAACGTCGCATCGGTCTTGCGCATTCACTATTTTTTAACTATTGGGAAATCACGTCATAAAATTTAAAAAGTACCTTGCAAAAGAGGCCTCAGATTTAGTAAGATAGCTTAGGGTTCACAATTAGCAGCTCCTCCAAATAATATCCTCTAAACCCTTGCCTTAATTGCAATCTTCATACTTTACACCTCATCTACATACACAATCCACTTTCAGCGGAAACTTCAATACGAGAACTGCTCCTCCACAACCTTCAACTGCTTCAGTTCAACGCGCACGAGATATATGAGACTGTGCGAGGCCCGCACCAGTTCGTCGGTTCCAAGCCCATATACATCGCCGTAGGAATCTATCCCACAGGAGCTTTGTTCAACCACGAATGCTACCCTGCTGTGGCTCGGTAAGATTTCTTGCTAAATAAATATTCTGAGACATGTATTATAACGCCATCTTGTCCCAAACTAAGCAAAGGTTGTACTGTGGAAACTAGATAGGTGAAAGACATATTTAAACATACTTCTTTGTACATACATACTATAGATAAATTACAGACAGTAGAAAATTTCAATGTTCATCACTTAACAATTTGCTGCTCTTATGGATCGAACCCACTCCCTCCGGCGCGATGGACCATTGCTGTATCCACTGCGCTAATCGGGTCGTCAATATTATTTTATGTCGAGTCAGTGCCAAAGTAAATCCTAATAGCTATACCATAACATAGATACAGAAGTCAAACTTGTGTGTTGACTGAAGTCTATGACTACCTGTCCTGTCCATGATAACTAGTGATTCGATATCTTGGGCTACATGGTACAGGAAAGCACGAGTATCATCCGTTTTTGTTATTAACCGACTTCCCTAAAAACAGCACGTTCTCGTATTCGGGCGTATATTTTTATCTTCACAACAAGAAATTCAATAACAACCATTGAATGTAGCGATAATATTCAAAATCTTTAGTATAAACCTACGATAACAACCCTAGCGCGACCGCCGAGCATAGCTATGAAAAGTACATACACGAAGATCAATTTCTTTAACTATTTTGTGATTATGCCATAGTTAAAGTTACTGTAGGTATCTATTAAAGTGAGCGATGCTCAATCATGAGTGGTGCCGCCTGTGGCTCTGAAAGCCTTTGAGCGTCTTTAAGATAATCTAGTTTGGGGTTAATTTATTTCTCTTCATGTTTGCACGACAAATTGCTTTATTCTGTGACTCATTAGTTATACAGTTCAAATGTGCGATAAGAATGTGGGCAACAATTAAATACCTTGATCAGAAAAATAATTGTTGGGCATACATTTCGCAATTGCAGATACATTTTATTGTGAAGACATCTTCCTTATTTAGGTCCAATCATTTTGATAGTTATCCGCGCCACCATTGAATCGCTTATACTGTGGAATAGATGTTGGGCATAAAAAGACAAATTTTGTTTGATACTAAGACCCACTTTGGGGTCATCGCCGCAGCTAGTAGTAGATATAATATTTTATTTCGATGACTTCACATCAACCTTGATTTTTTTTAAATATACAAATACTCCGAAGTTCGCAAAATAGTTCTCCGCGCGAATTAACCTCGAAACTTTATTAACGGTGGAATAGGTTTTTAAAAAAAATTGAAGACATATTTCATTGCGATGATTTCTTTCTTCGTCCATTAATGTTTCCTTAACACAGTGATACTCTGAAGGTCGCAACAAAGTTCTCCGCGCCAACCAAGCTTTGCACCCTATAAACTGTGGTATAGAATATATTGGGCATGTATTCTATATACAATATGTTCTTTTGGAATTGAAGAAAAAACAACTTTGATGAAAAACAACAAAGAACAAAATTGGGAAGATATCGTTAGGAATATCTCCTAACGATATCTTCCCAATTTTGCATACATCTCTTATTTTTTTACCACACAGCTACTTCGAAGGTCGCAAAATAGTCCTCCGCGCGACCCGACCCCTGAGCCCCGGCGAGACCGTCTCCGAGAACTACGGGCCGCACTTCCTCGTCAGGAGCCTCAAGGAACGCCGCAGATCCTTGGCCTGCAGGTAATTCTACTAACAATATAAATGTGACAGTTTGAACATTTGAATATGTATATTTATTGAATGGATTTTGTTGAAACTTCGTATACAGATAGGTGGAATACCGTGTATACATCTAAAGACTCCGAATTTAACCTAAATGAAACCATAAGTGTAAATTAGTATTAAGAATAAAAAAATCATTAAAAGCATATAAAGCCACATAGAAATAAAATCTAAGAATAAGAAAAACTTTACAACCTAAAAATACAATTAAATCCAAATGTGTCCTGTGTAACAGTTTTCGCCATTATGTGGCATAAAATGAACTACACAAATACTGATTTTCAGCAAACACTTATGACAATTGGATTGTAAGTAAATGGCTATAATTTACGTTATAACAACATTAATATACTATATACAGTATGATTTTTTCAATTAAGCCACGTAATCAAGGAGTATAATAATTATTATAGGGATTACCCTATTAAGGTAAGACACTCAAAATTGAATATAAATAATTAAAAGTATATAAACTTAGGTACTGGTTCAGCTGCCAATGCGTGGCCTGCAAGGAGGACTGGCCTCTGTTGAAGCAAATGAATAGTAGGACATTTTTAAGGTAAGAAGCCCTCTAATACTATCAAATGATAATAAAAAAAATATTCAAGATACTGAACAGTTGATTGTCAAATTTTCAAGCAAGAAAAAATAGTTCTAAACGTATTATAGTTCATACACATTTATATAATACTAGCTGTGCCCTGCGGTTTCACCCGCTGATATCTTTCTCCGTTCCCGTGGGATTTGACCAAAGCAATTATTCGAAATTTTCTCGCCGTAAAACCATCCTTGAACTTCAACGAACATTTAAAAATAAGAATTGGCCAATTTGGTCCAGGCGTTGTTGAGTTATGCGCTCACCAACACATATTGTGATTTATTATAGATAAGCTGATCCGCGAGGCTAAGCTTTCGTAGCATAAAGTTATATGTATAGCCTATAAAATATAGCCTATATTACTCGTGGATAATGTAGCTTTCGAATGGTGAACGAATTATTTAAATCGGTCCTATAGTTTTTGAGCTTATTCATTACAGCCAAACAAACAACGTTTTCCTCTATAAAATATAAGTGTAGGTCAACCGTTAGGAACTTGGTATAAATCTGTTGCTGACTCGCGGTCTTATAGTACTAGATCCTTGATACACGGTTCATCATTTATTACTGAACCGTGTACCAAGCATCCTGTACTGTTATACCTAACCTTAATGAACGGGTATACAACATAAATCCTTGAAGCTACTGCTAATCTCGGAAGAATACAGGATTTTTCTAATCATTAGAGATACAAAGCTTAGAAAATATTACTAATAATAGTTCACCTTATACTAAGCGTTCACATAATGGTATTCTACGCATCGGAAAATGCGATTCCCAGGATGCGGATCAGTTGACGCACTTGTATGACATTCTATACAAAGAATATCAAATCTGATGCGTTTATCGCGTTCCGTAGCAGGGGTTCCCAACCTTTTTAGGATCGCGGACAACTTTCTATAATTATTGTTAGCAGGGGCCACGCAGTACGTCTTCGGTTCAAACGTGAGTTTCGTGCTAGCGGGGTGACAAATTTGAAACGTTTGCAGACGAAAATCTTCAATTTTAGCATGACCCTCATATTAGCGGGGGGAGATGGAAATTAAAATAAATGTACATCGTATCTCTCGCGTACCACTTTTTGCCTTCTACGGACCACTGCCTAGGAACCACTGATCAAAACCTATTTTATCTAATTTTTCTACACAAGTGTACAGTATAACTACAAATTAAAGACATAAAAATGCCAATATCATCACAAATAACATCAAGCCATCATGAACAAAACCTGGGCTAGCTTTAATTAGATTATTTAACGTAAGTCTGGCGACGCGAGCAGACGCTTCATTTTTACGCTTTGCGTTCCCGTCTGCGAGTACCGGATATTTTATTACCTGAGCTATATTAAGTTTTAAATAATGTTACGAATCAGTAACAATATAGATGGTTTCAAGGAAATTAGTATTCTACTGAAATGCTTTTTCAGAATTGAAATACAATTTTGCAGAGTTTAGGCAGATTTTGGGCTCATAGTCTAACTCACAAAAATTTATCATTGGCACATTTAAAGCCAAACCGTTACTAAACGAAAAAATATATTTTTACAGTATAAAATAAAGACGGGTTTGTTACAACACTTATAACTGGAGATCTGTGGAATTGGTCCACAATTAGGCAGAATATCCGTAGGGAGATAGCTTATGCCATGGATACTTTTAATCCCGGATACTTTTAAATTCCACAGGTACGGGCTATATACCCGAGTGAAACCGCGGGATACCAGTAATAACTAAATGAATTCAAGCCACGTAAAATTTTATCAATTCCTCAGTTATTTGAATATTAATTTTGCTTCCAGATGTCCCAATATAGATTGTAACAGCAAGTTCCCGGCGAACCCGAAGTGCCTTCCTAACAAATGCGCCAAGTGCTCGGTGCCGATCGACCCGAAATTAATTAAAATCTATTTAGACAATATCGACGATTGCTCCTCTTTGTACCAAGTAAGTACTGGATTCCGCCGATTTTAATAATTTGAATTTATTATTTATTTTTATATTTTTATAACTGTAAATTTATTCACTTTAAAAATATTATTACCGCCTAATTGATGTCAGATAGTTTTGCTCTGTACGTGACTCAGATATTATTGAACTCATCCTTGCGGCAGATATTTTTGCTAATCTGTCCACAGCCAAATATATATGTTTTTGATTGTACTAGGGAAACTAAATGACTGATACACATTCTTAAACATACTTGTAGAAAATTATCATCATATAATAATTTCCTACCCGTGGGGATCGAACCCACACCCTCCGGCTCTATCCACAATTGCCATATCCACTGCGGCATTTGGGTCATCTTTCTAAACTAAAGACTTAAATTTCGATATAACTCTGTTTCTCAAACATTTTTGTATTCAGAATTCATCCAACATTTCTTAAAATCAATTTATCAATTTGTACAACTTGAAAAACACTCAGTGTAAAGTCCTCAAATGTTTGTTTCAATAAAACATTTTCCATTTACTGCAGGACGGTGCAAAACTAATGGACGAAGAAAACCCTCAAGAAGCGATACAAAAGCTATGCAAAGGCGTGGATTTATTCCACGAAGTGGGCAAACCTCCTCACAAGGAGACCCATCTAGCGCAGGAATCCCTCAGATCCTGTTTCGCTGCATCTGGCAATGTTTTCATGGTTTCTGGGAAACCGTAAATATCTTTTAGAAGTTTTCTTTTGGAAAATAAAATGTTATTTCGTTTTAAAATGCATTTTATTTTAAATAGTTCGGCGCTTTTTAAACTAACTTTGATAATCTTTCTATCGCTATCCTTCTCAAATCTTCACTGAACATTTAAAATTAAATTCTTATCTTTAATTCGATATTTATAATCAAGTCATAACGGAAACATGTAAAGACCGACTTCCTCACACTAAAAAGTAGAAAAAACTTTTATTTTCTTTTTAAGAATTGAGAATTTCTCCTTTTCTTGAAAGTTGGTTAAAAACGTAAACTTATTCCACGTAGTGGACAAAACGCAACGCAAGGACGAATCTCTCAAATTCTGTTACACTGAGTCTTAAGAGTTAAGATGCATCCATGGTTTCTGGGAAACAAACGTGGAATTATTCCGAATTTTATAACAGTAATATATTGAAAGCACGATAAAATCTTGTCTATTATAAAAAAGGGTTTCAAATTAGAATTTATTTATAGTTATAGTTATATCACATAATTTTTCGAAGCGAGAGCTCCAACCTCATTATCCTTTTTATAAAATCTAATCTATCTAAATGACTATGAAAAGAAATACGTATAACTAACTAACCTAAAACTAAAATCACAAATTAAAACTATTTTTTTTAACCCAACTCGATTGATACTGAAATCCATACTCCTATACACTACAAACATTACCAGTGAAAATACAAACAAATGTATCCAAACATTTTCAGCACTTTAATGCAACGTTCACAAACAAAAAATCCGCTATATTTTCCGACGGTTTGTTTTCCCGCTCCACTGCTGTGCCTTTTTTCACGGCATGAAGTTCACCGAGGATGTTTGTATTTCAACGATACGTATTTATTTTAGAAAGTGCATTTTGCATAAATATTGCCGTTATATTTTCCGATTATTTCTGTCAAACATTTATACAGTATTGGTTGGTATTTAGTTGGAAATTTCTTAAAACATGTATGCTTATTACGCATATTTTTAATAGATTGTTTTTTCACTAATGAAACAGTCTCATAATTCAGACTGAAATCGTGTAATGAATAATTAATTAAATTTAAATTCAATGGCAAAAAGCTGACCCAGCAATTTTTAAAAATACTGCAACCCTTCATTTTCAAAAGCAACTGGTTATTGTGAAACGACAAAAAGGCGAAAATAAAGACATTTTTAACGAAATGTGTTTTATTTGCAATATGGATACATGATATTGTATAAAAGAAAACAACAACAGGCGATGCGACTACGTTACTTCACCATAAATGTATAAAATATAATTAATAGCACATTTTTATCAATAAATTTCTAATATTTTGAAAAACATGGAAGAGAGCTTTGAAGTTTATTTGATATTTATTACAAAATCTAATCATCTCAAAAATATGTTTCACTGTAATTGAATGTTAACACAACACACTCGCCTTTCAAATTTTCAGAAACGCATTAGATATTAACAAAAAAATCCTATAGAATGTTTTAGTAATATAATTATTATACAAAATATAATTGCGCATTTATCAAACCAACGTTTTATCTAAACTTTCAAAATAATAATAAAAAGTACATACTTGTTGTTAACCGATTATTCAGCAAAATTAAAAATCATCCATTACGTGCTATTTGAGTTTTCCCTCTCATAAACATCATACAATTTCCACTACTCCATCCAAAATTAACCTCGTAATGCATCGAAACGGAATCAATATCCAATCAATTTCGTTAAAATATACTTTAAGTAATCAACATTTAACCAAGCTCCACTCCATCGATTTAAATAAACTTCGATAACTTTTTAATCCTGATTATTATTGATAATTTTATTGCATATGTAAAATCAATTTTATAAATACATTAATCATGTTCTTATGTACATGATAATAACCTTCAATGTTCATGAACATCGAAGGATTTACTTGTGAATTCCTGTTGGTTTTTATAACCTTTTGCATTAATTGCAAGTTTCTTACAAAGTAGTAGAATTTCTCTTTCATCACACCATTTATATGCATTGCCGTGATAATTTTGACATTTCTACCTTACAATAAATTTTAACTGTTAAACCTATAATTCTAAAATCTATAGAATTTTCTTGCAAATGCTTCCTATACTTCATAGCTATTTAGACTTCTGAAGAGAACTAGCCTGGACCTATCTCGGCTCTTAAACCAGGCTTCATCAAAGAAGAATATCATCCGCACAGTCATCATTATTGAAAGCGGCTTTCCTCATCGTCTCGACCCTCCTCAGGCCCAGAATACAAGCTATGCTCGTTCAAAATTATTTAACGTAATAATTTCACTCCAATCTATCATTCACAAACTTTTCACTCTGCTATGACAATTTTGACATTTCAACCTCTCTTTGATAATTTTGTTACTACCTGTGCCCTATTCATCAAACGTTACAAGCCTTGTATTACAAGCTATTTCGCTTGTAAATTTGAGAATTTTTAATGCATTCATCATAAATACATGTGTAAATTACCGTTTACAAGTGAAATCATTTGTCATTTTGTGATTTACAAGTATTTTTTCACACGGGTATTAGAGGATTTTGTTTATCATAAATATTTTTGCAACTTGTAGCTTGTAACTTGTAACGAAAAGTCTGAGAGTGTCCAGAGACTCTTAAAAATATTACATGTGCTCATATTTTAATATTTTCGGTGGATACGCGTCCAAGGGACTTACATATCATTAGTATTTCTTTCCATTCTACTTTTTTTTGATAGTTTATTGGAAAAAACGGTAAATAAAATATTTTTTTTTATATTAATTATACAACTGTAAGTTTCGAATCTATTTTTCAAGGTGTAATTGGTGTAATTCGTGATGAAAATATAATTTACCAACATACTATTCTTGTTTTTAAGAAAATTTTTCTAAAAATACCATAAGTGTCGCCAATAGATCTTATTAGCCTTATTTATACACGAAAACTAGCAAAATATTTACGTTAATTCGAGACATAACCTAGGAATAGAAAACTTGCTATTATCGAACATTATTTAATTAATACATATACACAGTAATATAATCTTTTTAAAAATAGAATTTCAATTCAAAAAACAAAAACATAAAATGACTTTTCGAATGCCAAATGTTAACCCTGGCATGCCTTACGTGGGATATGACAGACCCCGCCGCGAGAAAAATCGTCACATCTTTAAATTATTCACGCAAATGTTCTAAAGGTTTCTGTAACCAAGTTGGTTTAACACCATAAGATTAGATAATAACGATTTGGGGTTCAAGGCACTAGTTCAGTAGACAGACACATGAGTGCAAAGTGCATTGGGGCATTAAATAGCCCACGTCGATGGATGCTATGATGATTGTTTTATACTTATTATTAATATTTTGTTACTTTGATAGTTTCATTAAAAGGATTTTATGGTGTTTTTAAGCGGTACCCCGCTTTGTCACCGGTGTATGTTTGATACATGTGGTTAATGGAGGGTTAATGTCATCATTTCATGATTCATCCGGGCTTGTGAAATTCTTTGATGTACGTAAATTACAAGAAATTGTAAAAAAATCTTGTAATATTAAACTTGTGAGCTTGTATACTTGTAATGTTTGATAAATAGGGCACTGAACGTGACAATCCTAAGAATTTTCACGAACATGTCCACAATTTACAGGACCTACCTAAATTTCTGGAAAACCTACCTAAATCAGGCTTCATCAAAGAAGGATTTACACGCGCACTCCTGCTGGTCTCCTCCGTCACCCTCACCCTCGCCAGTGCTGGAGGCAGCTCTCCTGAGCGTCTGGACCTGGGTCTGGAGTCCCAGGATTCGCAACTGAGCTTGTTCGAAGTTCTCGTTGAGGCGTTTTATTTGACAGTGCATGCGGCTTTGGACCTGTTTGAAGAATGTATTATTCATAGCAGTATTCTAGCGTTGTTTTGAAAATTGGAGTATTTCCTGCTGAGAATAACCCTCATAGACTTGCTTCAGCACAAGGATATTGCATATCAATCAAAAAGGGGGAGAGAAGATTCGCTGAAAATGTTTTTACCACCACCATGACTTCAATATAAAAAAGAAACTTTTGGACAAACATGCTCGTGATGTAAAATTATTCCTCGTGACAAAAAAATAATCCTAAAACGTATATAAAAATATCTTACCTCTTCCCTGTCCTTTTCAGCGTTCTTAACCTGCGCACGAGTCGACGCCAACTGCCTCTCCAACTCGGCCACAGTCGTTTGCATGCATCTTAATAAAAATAAATATTTTGTATAAATATTCATACAAAAAAAAATAAAGGAAAATATAAACATTCAATCATATAAACCAGGTGACCGGTGAACCGAAAAGTAAAACTGAAAAGTAGCCTGTAAGTTATTCTGAACCCTTACCGATATGTATACCATTCTATCATAATCGATTCAGTAGTGTTAGCGTAAAGGGTAACAAAAATACATACAAACATACATACTCACAAACTTTCGCATTTACAATATTTATTAGTATGATCGCAAAAACTTCATTTCATGATTAAAAAATTAGAGAAGACAGGGATTTTTTTTAATAAACTAAAAATTAGGTATAATATGTTACATTTTTTTAAAGCTCCTAGAATATTTATTTTTCATATCTGATTAACTGAATTGCTTATAATTTCAATAAATTTCTCAACCGTTCATTTTTAAAAGCAATTTTGCTTTTACTATACCCGTTTCAATGATTTTATAGTCGATTTGTTCGGCTATTATCGCCAATTATTCAATAAAGATTCCGTTTAAATTAAATTTTTCAAAGGCTAAGCAATATAAATTTCATTTAAAGTAGATTCAAAAGAGGGCAAATACAAAATAAGTTCAGCATGTGTAGAGGGGTTTTATTATCAGAATCGATGTAGTCTTGTGTTCAGTTTTATACATATATCTACCGCGGATTAAAATGTTACCACAATGTTTTTTTTTTATGTGCCAGGCAAGTGTTGTTATGGTTGTACGCTCTCTTCTCGAAGGTCCCAATATTGTGACAGTTCGGAAGGAGACAAATCACTCTATAAAGTTTTTTTTCTGGGCAAGCAACCTGATATCTGACAAACATGCGAACACACACACACACACTATAACACATATACACCCACATGAACTATCACAAACACACACACACATCCATTAATACACATACACCCACATGAACTAACACACTCACACCCAAATATGTTAATAGGTTAGTGACCTACACACGCCCACATCTACTCTCACACACACACACACACCCACACACATCCCCCCCCACACACACACACACATACACACACACACCCACACCCCCGCACACACACGCGCACACTCACTTGCGTATAGTGTCGGTGCGCTCGTTGGCCCGCTGCAGCGCGCGCGCCGCCTCGTCCCGCGCGCGGTCCAGCTCGCCGCCCATCTGCGCGCACTCGTGCATCTTCTCCTGGAGCCGCTTCTCGTTCGCGAGCACGCACTCCTCCATACGTATCACGTTCGACCTGTGGGATTAAACATCATTTGTGACTGATTTTGTATCGTTAATTTGAAATTGGTATGTTTTCAACATACGTTGTTTTCAAATTAGCAATTAGCATCGCAATATAATGTCCACTCATTTCAATACGCAATACCAAATCTGTTAAATTTTTGTTGATATTAATTGCCGGTGTGCATCCAGACATAGTTGTCAACGAAGATACGTAAAAGCCTTGCTGATTGGCCAACCTCAATATGGCTGACACCATTGTATTTAAATCAACTTGTGCGTGCTACAATTCAATAATAATTAGCAAGGGACTGCCCAGGGCATGGCAAGGTGCAGAGTTCTCGACTAAAGAGGCTAAAACCTCCTAAAACGCTGATTTGCTTAGACAAGGTTACCACTTTCTCTTCAACGGCTTAAGACTTTTGTGTGAAAAGTCATGAGCCTGATTTTTGCTTGTTATTTGAATTTCTCAATATCACTCGTAAGTCACAGGGCCATCTGCTTCTCGTCACCTTCCATGTCTAGAGTCTTATCTGTCTTTAGACTGTAGGGTGAAAAGACGTGGAACTGATTTTTGCACTTACTTGAGTCTCTCGATCTCACTCTTGAGCGACATATTGGTCTCAGTTAATTGCGCTATTCTCTGCTGCAGCAGCGCCATCTGCTTCTCATCTCCTCCCCTCTCTGGAGGCTTCTCTGGTGGCTTCAGACTGTTATGTAGGAGGACATGGACCTGGAGGAAAATATTACTTTATTATCCGTACCCTTAAAATCGTGATATTTTGTTTATTATTTGAAACGTCTTGTTAAGGAGGGTAAAGGATAATTTACTATCTACTGTTCATATAATTTCAACTACTACGGAAAACGTTTCCGTAGTCTTCACCAAAACAGCATAAAAATTTACAAAGTACTCGTTTAAATTTTAATTTTTAGTTATGGCCATCATTATAAGGCCCCGCGAGACAGAATAAGCCTAGTGCGGGGTCCATTACAATTAAAATTTATTATTATTACAATTAAAATCTATTCTTTGGACCGTGTTTGTTATGGATAATTTATTTTACAACAATAAAATATATGTAAAGACATTGCATTTATAAATGACGTATGCAAGCTAAAAGGTTATCTAATTGGAAGTAATAATCATAAGATATATCCCCAAACCTTCTCCCTAGCAGAGTTCAGCTCCCTCGCCAGTTGTTCCGCGTTGTGCTCGGCGATAGCTTGCGACTGCTGCGCGTCTTTCAACTTCATCTGAGTCGCCTTCAGAAGGTCAGGTATCGGGGCTAACTCTTGCAGCTTTTCTTGGAACTTCAACTACAATGCACAACAAATTTTATTTTAAACCAACTATGTTATCTACTCGTTGGTGATTTACACCCGTATTCTAAGAAGTTACCTTAATACTCCTCCATTCAACCACGGCTAAGATTGCGTCAAATATGACGTTGAGATTATGTATTCTAAGTTATGACAACTGCAGTATGCACCAAAGAGGTCGAGTAGTGACTGAGATTGAGTCGAGGAATGCTCAAGGTACGTATTATAATACGGGTGTAACTCCATCATTCGTTAATAATTTTCCATACAATTTATACGTTTTATTTTCTTGTCTTAACTTACCTTGACTTTTTGTATTTCGAGGTTAATCTGTTCACTGATTCTGGTGTTGTCCATATCCATCATGTCCATTTGGCGGCGCTGTTCTTCTACTAATTGTTGCGCTTGAAGGTACTGAGAAAAACAGTCTTTTAGATTATCTTGCGCTATTAGATTGCCAGATTTGCCAAATTTTACTTCAAAAAATATTTGTAGTAAAACCTTTCTATACAATACTTATTTTCGTGTAGTATGACGGTCAAACTTATATCAACGTCAAGCTAAAAATTACAAGCTTACGTTAAATTATCTGAAAAAATTATAAAAATTGTTTTATTTTTTTTAGATAATTTACCGCTTCGAATTTAGGACACAAAAGTACACATTCAAACACTACAATACTTATATCTCACAACGTTTCTTTCAAAATTGGCTACAACTTCCTCGTGCCTACAAACAATTCCATATCCATTACCTTCACCCTATAATCCTGCAACTGGTCATTCTGTTCCTTCATCAACAGCCTCAGCTCGTCGATCTCCTCCCTCGCCTCTCTGTAGCACTGCTTCAGCGCCCTCACGTTCACCTCCTGCTCGAACGCCTGCTCCTTCGTGCCCATCATCATGTTCGTGTGTGTGGTCAAACCTTCGAACTTCATCTCTAGTTCCCGTAATTTGTTCTGCACTTCGCGGTGTTGGCATCTCTCTTTTTCCAATTCCTCCTTCTTTTTCAGCAGTTCCGCTCTTAGCATTGCGCACTTGATGAAGAGAAAATTGTTACTAGTAAAATGAGTCTCAAAATTTTGACACAGTGATTAATGCAAAAAAGTGTCTTCCATGGATAGATCGAAATGTATTGAAAGTCTGAACCCCTTTTTACGAAAAGTACGCGAATCAGGACGAGTTTAAAATTTGGACTGATAACGTTTGCATATAGAAAAGAACTTATACAATTTTTTGTCTCTTATTATAATTCTCCCTCAATGATTTGTATCAGATTCACATACAGTATTGGAACAATAAACATTCCAATACAACCATTCCATACATATACAATTTAGCTGAATTACTGAATAGTTCGTCCGGCGTGGTATGGTCTACTTGAGTTACTGCAACGCTAATACAACACATTGTGAACAAGCCTATTTACTTATTTGCCTATCATCAGCGTCGCGGTTTACTCGACATATGCTGAGCCTGTACCTTATCGGTACACAATCCACATGTTATCGATTATTATTTATTTTTAAAATTTAATATTTTTCATGATTTGTGTATCGTGTTCGATTAAATGTCTTGTATTCTTTCTTTCTTTCTAAAATAAGACTATGATATTTATACTTCTAGAGTAGAAGTCGTATTATTCGTACGAAGAAAATAATTAATTTTAAAATTCCATCAAACTTAGAAGCGATTTATTTCAAAAGAAGATGGAAGAGCCAATTTCCTGTTTGGCTTATTGTTTAGTAAATTATTCTCCTACGCCACCCAAAAAATTTTTCTACACATTTTCCGTGTTATAAGAATATAGACCAATAACTTTTATTTATTTTTGATAACGATAAAATAAATATTCATGTTACGTAAAAATATACCTCTGTAACTTTAGTTTTAAAATTTTCTTCGGTCTGTCGAAGTTGGATGGTCAACTTTTGCGCTTCTCTCTCGGCAGGCGTCTATAAAATATAACAAAAATAATATTTATATATTTTACCGAAATATTTTACTCTCAATAGCAAAAAATCTAATATCAAATCATTAACATAATATTGATCGTTTTAGTTAAACGTAGTCGCGTAAATCTAAACTACACTAAAACTATCAACATTCATCAATTTGTTGTTGAGGAAAAACAATCATTTGAAGTATAATTACAACTCATTGATAATTTATTGAGAAAAATTGGGAGGTTAAAGATCAAATTCTAAAAATAGACCATTTAAAGCGGATAGTGTCTACTATTTACCTTTTAAATAGAAATCACTGCATTGTATAAACAAAGTCGCTTTCCACTATCAATCCCTATTTATGTTTAGATATTTAAGACTGAATTTTGATGTGATTTTTAAATAGATTGATTTGATTTTAAAACTTGCCTTTATAGGAATTTTATTTAAACGTTATATAGTGCATACATGCAAAGCTGGGCGGTATCTAATGAATAGTACTCACTGGTGGATGGTTGGGGTTGCACGGCGCCGGGCATGGTGGACATACGCCGCACTAAAATTAAAGCAGTTAATCTTATCTTATAAATACATAAACAAAAATCAATTGCAGTTTGTTAGTCTTGCTAAAACTTGAAGACGGCTGAACCGTTTCACAAGTTTTTGTCTTAAAAGATTGGCGAAAGCTCAGGGAAGGTTTAAATGGTGGGAAACTATGAAGAAATTATGAATATCATAATAAAAGCTACAATTATATGTTTCGATACAAATAGTTCGTCTGTCAAATAGGTCACGTTCAAAAATGGCGGCGTGAAGTTCGCCGGGTTAACTAGTAACACGATGCATATTATTAATTGCACCTAATGTTGCATTTTTGTGTTTATCCGTGTGAGATTGAGTGCGTATTAAAAAAGTATTGTATTACCACTAACTACGTTTTATTTATTAACATGCAATATAAAATGTTTCGTTCGACGTCTAACTATTTAATTTATTTAATTTGTAACTTAAAATTTCATTGAACCGCAGCGATGTGAGGAAGAAAGCCAATATGGGAAAAATACAACTATAGACGGTGTATTATTAAACTGAACCGAAGCGAGAAACAAATCGCTCGCATGCTCATATAAGGTAGAGAATAACCTCATTCGATTTCACCATCGCATCTTTGAACATATGAAAGCCATATGATTTCGTTGCACAATGGATAATAGCTCTGAAAAACCTCAAGCGAACCGCAAAGCCCGGAGCAAAGTTCGCGATAACATCTCACGTGCGAGTGACGAGGCTTTGTGGGCCTCGTGAAATGGGCACCGGCCATCGGATGCCGCGTCACACACAAGCTCACAAGCGTTTGACGGATTCGTTTGAAAAGGTAATGGAAAACTTTTGTTGGAGTGTATGATGAATACTACGGTACGTGGTTCGTTGGATGCCGTGCAAAATATGTGATATAAAAGAGATTATCGATATAGGTTTTCTTCTTAATATAATGTTTAATTTATTATCTCTTCAAGGAGCAGCCCATTTTGAAATTGCAACGGCCATCGGATGCTCACAAGCGTTTGACGGATTCGTTTGAAAAGGTTATGGAAAACTTTTGTTGGTGTATGATGAATACTACGTTACGTGGTTCCTTGAATACTGTGCCAACTATGTGGTATAAAAGAGATTATCGTAGATTTTTACTATCTTTTCATGGAGCAGCATGTTTTGAAATTGCACCCGCCATCGGATGCCGCGTCACACACAAGCTCACAAGAATTTGACGGATTAGTAAGTAGTATCAGAAAGTCAAAAGCTTTTATTGGGGTTTATTCTACTACCCTACTTTCTACGAATATGAATTAAACTTTGGAACTTTGTGTCAATCACGTTACAAAAACTGAACGAATTTTGATGAAATTTCGTATAAAAATAGGGTATTAGCTGGATTTGGTGATAATATAGTTCTTATTGATGTATATGCACCGAATTTTACTCGAGCATTGTATATTAACAAATTTCAAAAAGAGTATTAAGTATATGTTGACTTTTGAAACTATTTATAAACCTGAATGCGTAAGAGTAAATTTTAAAACGAGAAAATAATCGAAAAGTTGTTATTTATAACAGAAATTGACTTAATTATAATGCTATTTATAATTAAATGGTTCCCTTTGTCGAGCATCGGTTGTCACATACAGCCGTTTGAATACGCAAATAAATCCAACGGAAAAAGGCATATTCATATAATGGAGTTTATTTTTGAACACTATAATTTATTATTCTCTTTGACGAAGCACGAGTAAAATATGATGAATTAATTTGATTTCATTTCAAACATTCATTTTTAACGAAATAATAGGCAGTTGATCAAAATAAAATAAATGGTGTATTACCTATGAAAAAGGGTAAATTTAATACAATAGGTATTAAATAATCATAAATATTTACTTATACCTTTCCATATATATGTCATATAGATGTAAATGTATGATTAAGTTTTTAAATTTGTATTATAAAGTATTCTTGAATTATACTTACAGCTCTGGTCATAGCTGGAACTGGTGGACCTCCAGGCTATAAAAATAATATTAATTTTAGTTTCAAATAATTAATAAGTAAATAATTTCACTATATTTTTAATGTTCGTATATATACTCGTAAGTCTTATTTTATACATTTTAAATTCATACATACTAAATAAAGTATGTAATTAAAGGATTTCGTCAAGCCTGCTAGATTGAAAGAATGAGATATAAAGGAGCGCTTAGATCATGAACTATCTAAAGTGTCCATGTGTAAAAAACTATACACGGACAGTCTTGCCTTCAGTTTTAACTGAACGGATCCGTTTCGTGCGTGTGCAATTTGTTATTTATCCGAAGTGTCAAATATGCCATTGGGCGCTGCTGAAAATCAGCGCTGCTACTAACGTAGGAGCAGCATACACTGAGCAGTTTCCCTTTCAACGCCACACTGATACTTGTGTGTTATTAAGTTATTACTTGTGTCTTCTTCTGTGTGGTTTTTAAATAAATATTTCTTTCTTTCTTTCAAATTCAATCAGTTAAAACTGCATCAGGCTGGCGTGATCCGATCGGCCGTGACCGTGTATGGCATGCTGAAGAGAGGCTGTATTTTTATTTAATTCAACCTTACGTAACATAGAAGAAAGGGGGGCTTCTTAGATGTCGAGTCGGAACCTTACCGGCTGTTCGAAGCACGTGTTGACGCCGCCGGCGCCGCGGCAGGCGCTGCCGCCCTTCATGCTGTCCATCTCGACGCGAAGGTTGCGCACCTCGTACTCTAGCTCACCGACTTCTTTATCCTAAAGCAGAAAATAAAAGTTAAATAAATATTTTTCTATCGTTTAGTTTATTTACGGCCGTTTTCAATATTCTATCTATCCCTTGTTTTGCTTACTAAAGTCAGGCAAATCTTTCTATTTGCACTTACTTTGATTTCAATATACTGTCGATGGATAGCCTTGTTATGACTTTTGACAATCAAATGTCATTTAATTAGAGATTCCAATCTATCCATAATCTTTGATACATTATTGAAAACGGCTGTTATTTGTCTAAACGCACTGATCTTGGTAACTATCGTATCTGGATTATTGCCGACTGTAATTAGCATCTTTACAAGGAAGGCAATACTCTATCTAGCATTAAGCTATAATGTGGCTGAAATCGCGAAACACTACTACATTCTGGTACTCACAAAGTGTAAAACTTCATACTAGTAATTATCCATCAAAAAACGACAAAGAAAAATTAACAATAAATTGTGTACATTGATTAATCTGCATTCCGCCAATTTGAGTACATATTTGTACTGAAAATATACATAGAGACCGTTAATAATGTAACTAATATTTATTTCCAATTTATTTAATGAATAAAATAATACATTTTATCACTACTGCTTTCTTTCAATACTTTAATTTAATTGCTGAATGTAATTTTTCCTTTCATTTGAATTGAAAGGCGTTGCAGATTATTCATGATATACATTTTCTTTGTTGTCAAAATTTCATGCAGCATTTTAATATGCACTACGTTCAGTATTTAAATCATTCAAAACGTCCAATCCATCAAATAATATAACAAGGTTTCGCTTTATACGTCTAAACTAGACTTTTGAAACTACGCATCGATTTTGATTCTGTTTAAACTGCAGATATATTTTTCGAATAGGGCGAGCATTGCTTCGACACGAAAAACAAAGCTCACGTGTGCACAAGTTGCCAAACCGCAGAGAAAATCAGTGTCAAGTAGCATCCTACTATATTTCATAAGCGAGAGGGGGGGGCTAAGCCCTGCATTCCCGTCCAGCAATGGAAAGGCTGCCCAATCCTAATTCTCTCCTTTCCTTTACCTTCCTAATTCCTTATGCGAAGCAGAAGACTTGCGACATTTTTATTGCTAACTAGCGACCCGGCGAACTTCATACCGCCATTTTTGAACGTGACGTATTTGACAGACATGTATTTGTATGGAAAAATATAATTGTTTTTATAATATTCTATTCACAGTCTCTTCCACGAATATTTCAAAACTAAAATTAGTCAAATCCGTTCAGCCGTTTTCGAGTTTTTGCGAGACTAACGAACGGAAATTGATTTTTATTTATATAGAAGATAGAAGATAGATAGATGTGCATAGGCTGTGATCCTCAATTAACTAGCAAAAATCTGCATAATTAAGCCGGCCTTACACATGCTGAATGTCTGTCTGAATTTAGAATCTGATTTCAGAATCTTAAATTCCGGCACCTCGCCTCACACATCTAAAAATTCATCGATACGATCCTTACAGGTCGATCTGATAAATTCAGAATTTGAAAAATTTGGATGTGTGTGGAGCAAGCCGATATTGTATGGTATACTGGCCTTCCTGAATTAAGAATCTTAATTCAGATTATGAAAATTCAGCATGTGTGTGGCCGGCCTTATAAGTAACCTTTCACATATACACAGCCGGGGCAGACTAGTATCGAAGACATATCCCTTTATAGAATACCTACGAACGAGTTCATATTACATTAATTAAACCGATGCAACGTTCGTGATCGCTTCAGAAACTAATTGATACGGTCCATTTTAGTTCAACTATTCTTAGATGTACTTCATTACTGATAATTGCTTATTAGTGATATGTTAGTTTATTAGCGTTTCGTGCACTGATTCTTTAATCTTCACGCTATAATAGTGGACTCTAACAATAGATTCTGTCCAATTTTCTGCGATGACCAATATTAACGGTGGCATAGTCAGAAAAGCAGAAACTTTGCATTCATTTTCTTCGAAATCAGGCAGAGTTAATTTCTGAACAACTTTTTGCCAAAAAATTGAATTGACTTTCTCACACTAAAAGTAAAAAATAGCTTTTATTTTATTCTTGAAATCTATCCAAAGTTGGTGCCTTTACCTATTTTCAATTGAACAAGATTTTGCGTCGAATTAGATTAGATTTAAAAAAAATAATCATTACAAAATAACATTGCGCCATTCTTATTATTTTATCCAAATCTGTTAAGTAGTAGTTGAGATAAGAAATGTATATACCTACATCCATCCTCACAAACCTTCGTTCAATACTAATGATCAAATCCACAATTTCATGCAAACGATTTCATGCAAATCGATTCAGTGGTTTAGACGTGAAATAGAAACATACAAAGACATACAAACAGTTACTTCCGCCTTTCTAATATTGGTAAACATTGTAAGTTAAATACTTACGATATCAGCGGTGTACGTTTTGTAATAGTGGAGTTGTGATATAAGCTCTTGTAGATTATTATTCACGCATACGATTTCTTCGTCCTGAAGGAATTTTGCTGGATTTAGTACTAACGAACTTTTTAATTGAATTTTTTTGAACCTAGGAAATGTGTTTTATAACTTTAGGTCCTTTCTATATTTCGAAGGCATAATTCCAGATAAATTTTCATACTTATTTTTGTCGTCATTATTTTATTTTTTTTTATTGTTAGGGATGGTTTCACGATGGCAAACGGAATAAAAAATATCCTTATATCTGCTTCTCCCCGAAAATTTTCTGCTAAATCAGTTCAGCAGTTCCCGAACTATAAATTACTAACATAGTAACTATAATATAACACAAAAGAAGCTTGCATTTATATATTTTTTATACGTATTTTACATCTTCAAAATTCAAATAAAATCCTTCCTTCCTCGAAATTCCACTCAATTAGAAAAGCTATTGACTATAGACGAATGTGCCAGGAATTGAGTAATTCGTGAATTTTGTCAGCAATGATATTGATAATAAAATTGATATAAATAACTGTAAAATATACTCCTTCAGTACTTACTTTGGAA
Source organism: Phoebis sennae (assembly GCA_001586405.1). Classification (NCBI taxonomy): domain Eukaryota; kingdom Metazoa; phylum Arthropoda; class Insecta; order Lepidoptera; family Pieridae; genus Phoebis; species Phoebis sennae. The sequence goes on from LQNK01000764.1 coordinate 210,813, forward strand.
CCATCAATATTCTGTGGAGACTGGTTATCTTGGCTCATCGCAGTTGCATCGCCCTGTAGAACAAATTAATAAATATTAGTGTTTAGTCAATGAACACGCTTTAAACAATAATTGTGATGATATTTTTAAAATACTAGCGCCGCGTATCTAACTTCTGATCCCGTGGAAAATCCGGAATTAAAAGTAGCCTATATATTATTTTGGATCTTTACCTATATGAGTACCAAGTTTCATGACAATCAAATCAGCAATTTTGGGTGAGAGTAACAAACATAGGATATACCAAGTATAACGGACAGATTCACACATATCTCAAATTCGTGACCTTTGTATTTTATGTCACAGATAGTTTCAGCTAAAAGGCAATAAAACTCACGCAGCCATAAACAACAATGTTGGTGCGGTATCAGTCTAAATATCTCTGTTCACGGTGACTTGATAAGCCTTCGTAAAATAAATTAATGAACTTCCTGCTACTTATTCTGAAGTTCTAGAATGTTCTCGAGAAAAGAACTAGACTAATAAATAGGTAACAGTTAAGGAAAAAACAGTGAGGTAGCCTTAAATAATAATATTGGTGCGGTTTCAGCCTAAATCTCTTATGTTTACTGTGACTTGATCAGCCTTGATAAAATGAGTTAATGAATATCTACTATTTATTCTGAAGTTCTAGAATATTATTGAAAAAGAACTTAATAAAGAAAGATTGCAGCCATAAACAACAATTTTGGTGCGGTTTCAGTCTAAATCTGTGTTCACGGTGACTTAATAGGCCTTCGTGATGAACTTCCTGCTATTTATTTTGAAAATGTAGAATATGTTTACTCCAACTTGGTTAGCCTTGATAAAATTCGTTAATAAATATCTACTATTTATTATGAACTTCTAGAATATTATTGAAAAAGAACTAAATAAAGAAAGATTGCTGCTAAAAGGCAATAAAACTCACGCAGCAGTAAACAACAATGTTGGTGCGATTTTAGTCTAAATCCTCAATGTATACGGTATTTTTATAAGCCCTCCGTTATTGAGTGACGTTACGAGTTACATATCCTGCTTTTTATTTGGAAATTCTAGAATATTAATACGAAGAGTTAAAGTAATATATAGGTTACAGCTAAAAGGAAATAGCAGTCACGCAGCAATAAACAACAATGTGTGTGCTGTTTCAGACTAAACCTCTGTTTACGGTGACTTGATAAGCCTTCGTAATATAAATTAATGAGCTTTCTAATATTTATAGTGAAGTTCTAGAATATTCTTGAAAAAATAGAGTAATAAATAGGATACAGCTAAAAATCAATTTGAGTCACGTAGCAATGTTAATGCGGTTTCAGTCTAAATCTCTATATTTACTAAGTTCAGTCTAAACTCGTAAGTGCGTCGCGAAAGTTTGGGAACCAATTGTAGTGCCATGACCCCCTAGATTTTCACGACGCACTCGATGCTACTAAATTAAAAATAAAATAACAATGTTCAGCTTTTGTTTGTATTCCTTACAACAAGCCTTGTTCAAATATATTATTTAATAAATATAGATTTATTAAAAGATCTTATAAAAAACCAACAAAAGGTGATAGATGTGTTTGTATGTATTAACGAATATATCTATTCATTGATGTTATCATTACCATTTATATTGTCACCATTCTACACCCAAAGGTTCCCTGACAGAAATTACAATTCAGCGATAAGACCATTTTAACACTTACTCTTTATGTGGTAATTGTTGTATTGTAAACCTTTTTTAATTTAGTTTCATTCATAGAGCCATGCGACGAATGTACTGAATGTCCCATTTCCTAAGACTACGTGCATACCTCAGGGTTGTTTTTGTTCAGTTTTTCTTGCAACGCAGTATTTTCTTTGTATATTAGTTTCAGCTCTCCTTGCAAACTCTTTATTTGAGCCCGACATATCTCCAGATTCTGATCTTTCGTCATCAACTCCTTGTACAGAATGTACCTGAAAACAACAATTTCCTTACCTTGTTTTATCCATTTTTTGGCATTTTAATTAATATATAAAAATCATTTTTGTTGTGTTGTCGACTGGCGTTTAGGTCGAATGTCACCGTTTGACAATAGCATTCCAATTTTGAAATTCCTTTTTAATTTGTCATTTGGATTTAATTAAAATTACTCGGAAAGGAGGTCCAATTTGATTTTTACACTTTTTATTGTTATATGTGCTTTTTCCTCAATGGTACCTATTATTTTTACAAAAAATGTAACAATCCTTATATATTTCCACGGTTAATGCGTGCTTCATTAAATCTATAAATACTACTAATCTATTCAGTTTTATAGCTGAAGAGATTGTTTGTCTGAAGGTGCGAGAAACTACTCGTCTTTAAGAAACTACTTTTTGTGTTAGATGAACCAATAAAAGAAGCCGCGTGATACAGCTAATATTAAATAAAGCCTATTCAAACAAGTATTCTATAAAATACTATAGACCATTGAAAGTGGATAGACACCCTCACACAGGATGTTACAACTCGACGGCACATAACTTACTGTAATGCCTGTACGTCGTTAGAAAGCCCACACGTAACCCTTTCTTATCCTACAACCCCCATATACGTGTCAATCCTGTTTATCACAGCCTCTAGGATATAGGCACAATATAAAATTACGCTTATACTAGGTGTTGTACTTTTATTTTTAATTTTGTACATAACTTTTCCTTCGCTTTGTTTCTACTGTTTATGATCTCAATAAATTTATTTTGATTATTAATATTTTAAAAACAAACGGGTACAAGTTTAAATCGTACCCTATATCCTCAGACTAAAATTAAAGTCAGATGGAGCGCGGCAAAAACCCGGGTGGCGCCCCAAAGGCAAATTCAGAAAATATTGGACCCTTTTGTCATTTTGTAATCTGAGGATATAGGTTAGGAGTTAGTCTTTCCCATTTCTTATAAATTTAAGTACAATACTGGGACACAACAATACAATAATTGACATTTCCATGGGATTTCCGAGATAAAAAAATGTATCTTCCTCTCCTGGTACTAACCCACCTCTAAAATCACCCAAATCGGCTCAGCCGCTCTTAAGTTATAGTGTAACAAACAAGACTTTCATTTTCATTTAGATTAATAACACATTCTTTTTACTATTTTTATTATGATACAATTTGAAAAAAAAACAAAAAAAATGTGTGCGTCTTTTATAAATTTTACGAAAATCTAAATCTCTATATCCATGTCCTTTATAACAATATTTGTCCTTTTACAGATAAAATATTCACGATTACTGATTACATGAAATAAATTAAACAGCAACAGTGATATATATAACGCGTACACAAAGGCCTGATTTGTAGAATTAATGAGTCTCCAACCTTCAGCTAAAGGATATACGATTTCAAGTTATTATTTCAGTATGTGTGAGGAATAATTATTACTCGAATATATTTGAATGAAATGTGTACAAAAGAGAAACAAAAATAGCGGGTAAAATGTGGAAGATGTTCGCAAAATTAACATCCGTGTTCACGACTAATAATAATAATAATAACGCCTCCCCGACCGATAGCTGTCATAGTGGCCAATCTCAATAGGAATCAGCCACCTGGCTGTGTACCTACACAGGAGATATTATAGTGCAAAAGTGTGTGTGCAAACAAAGATGCACTCTTTACTTCTTCACTCTCATAATCCGATGGGACGGCAGATCAACACAAACAGAGAGAAGCGCAGAACCGACGGTTTTACGTGCTCTCCGAGGCACCGAGGTATTCCAATACCGCCAACTTCTACTCTTAGTTAGGGCCGCTATTGAGAAGTTGTGTTAAGAAAATCTCAATAATATTTTTTTACTAAGAATAGGTAATAAAAGTAGCAACACTAAGCGAAGTAAGACATTTCTCAATACGTTTCAAATGGCAAGCCGTTAATCCAGAAACAATAAAACCTTTAAAAAGATTTTTAATGGCATAAGGAGAGCACACGAGCAGGCGAGTCATCTGATGTTAAGTGTTCAACGCCGCTCATAAACCTTCTATTACCTAACCTCACACCTGCAATTTATACAGGGTGTCCCGTAATGAGTGAAGCATCTCTTGGGAAATGATAGCTCAGCTAATAATCTATCAAAAAAACCCAATATAGGTCATACGAAAATATCACTGTTTTTGAGATATTGAGGATTTTGTAGTTTTTTCAAAAATGTTGACCTCGCCCAATATTTTATATTACTGTGGCCATAATTCTCATTTGTTTTTCATAATTTTTTTATTAAGTTTTCTTTATGAGTTGCTTTCTTGGATACATGCATTAGATATTAATAGAAATACCAGACAACGAAAGAAAAAAAATATTTATTTCAAATTTAGAATAGAACAAAATTTTGAGGTCAGATATGATAGTCTGTGGTTTAAAAAAATGTACTACATTAACTGAAACTGAACTGAACTAAAAATGAACTTAAAAACTTTTGTATTTAATACCAATTTCAAAATGGTATAAAACTTATGGTTTTTCCCTATAACAAAAAAATTATTACATTTTGAAATCAATTTGGGATCGATTTTAATGATACGTCCAGGATGATACTTAGCATGAAATGTTATTTTTTTACATGAAAAATAAAATTAAATGTTATTATCGGCCAATATTAATAAAAATACCTATTCTGTAATGTGAAATATTCTGCAAAAATGCATAAATTTTCAAAAAAATTAAATAGAACCGTAGTTGTGTATAGTACAATAAACCGTAAACCTTTGATTTTACATGATGTGCCACATTCTACCATGGAAATAGCTGGAAAATTGAATTCAGCTCCCACTACACCTATCATCAGTTCGATAGACCAATAATTATGGACCCGGAAATCTCACGCGAGGTTGGTTAGTATCTAAAAAGTTTGGCCACCATAGCTAAAATTTGGCACAAAAGTAATTGTTTTACTTTTAGATTTATTTTAAATTAATAAAATAATATTTTCATAGATAAGTATTAGAGAATATTGGAGAAATGTGAGAATATTGTAATGGTATACGATAAAAGTGGACATTAAATTTCATGAAGGTTTATGAATTTATACACAATATCATCCTGGACGTATCATTAAAATAGGTCCTAAATTGATTACAAATTGCATTTTTTTTTGCTATAGGGAAAAACCATAAGTTTTATACCATTTTGAAATTGATATTAAATACAGAAGTTTTTAAGTTTACTGACCGTCCCAGTGTAGTACATTTTTTGTAAACCACAGACTATCAAATCTGACCTCAAAATTTTACTCTATACTAAATTTGAAATAAATATTTTTTTTCTTCCGTTGTCTGATATTTTTATTAATATCTAATGCATGTATCTAAGAAAGCAACTCATAAAGAAAACTTATTTAAAAAATATTGAAAACAAATAACAATTACGACCACAGTAATATAAAATATTGGACGAGGTCAACATTTTTGAAAAAGCTACAAAATCCTCAATATCTCAAAAACAGTGATATTTTCCTATGACCTACATTGGGTTTTTTTGATAGATTTTTAGCTTAGCTATTATCCCCCAAGAGATGCTCCACTCATTACGGGACACCCTGTATGTCGTTTTTCTTTGTTGTTTCTTATAACAAATAAAAAAGCATCAACAACTTAGGATCGATGTCGTACTTTAAAATAGAACGTTAGGTCCGCTAGTTTCTTGAAATCTTATATTATTGAAATAGTATTATTATATTGAAATATAGTATTTGATTGAAATCTAACC